>VMBQ01010578.1:0-25894 GCA_007657795.1 Dreissena rostriformis | reverse complement strand
GCATGCTGCCCATGTTTCAGCTGAGTGATGTGGTAGGCATGCTGCCCATGTTTCAGCTGAGTGTTGTGGTAGGCTTTATAACACACAATGTCAACTCAAAACTGCCCCAAAAGGGAGCCACACTGCAAATACTACATCTTTGTTTTGTTTTGCAGATTGTGATCAAAATGATGATTTAAAAACATGACAAAGCAGTATCAAAATTCTGATGAAGCAATTTAAGAATCACAATCTCTCTATATCTATACGGAACTTATGTTTCTTGCTATTTATTTCTTACCGGTGACCTAAATGAAGGTGGTGGGATGTTCTCATCATTGTCGACGTTGTCAATGTTGAATATGTCATCATCAGCGTTCTTCTGAGCTCTGCTGGAATGTCTTATGGACCTTCTTGGCTTGGCTTCAAAAGTACAATACAAGAACATTGTTTGAAAATGGTCAATGCACATTTCACTACATTCAGAAAACAGCTGAAGAAATTTTTAAATTTTGAAACATAATCTTTTTAACTATCACATAGGACACATATGCCCCCCCCCCCCAGCGGTGAACTTTGAAACTTTTGCAGATGATTTTGCTGGTAATTAATATATTCCTTATATTGGTCATAATTATTCCACTAGAGCCTTGTTTTGGGAAAACTGGGCTTATTGCATGTTCGTTAAGTGTCATCCCAGGTTAGCCTGTGCAGTCGCACAGGCTAATCTGGGACGACACTCTCCACTTTTATGAAATTTTTGTTTGAAGAAAGTCTATTAGAAAATCCAGTTTATGCACATGCCCAATGCCCTGAATGAGGCTTATAAAGAGACATGATTCCGGAAGGTAAGTTCATACCGTCCAGGAGTAGCCTTCAAACGCTTGCTATCACTGGTGATGTTGTCCTCATCTTCTAAAGGCCTTTTAGGGGTCTTCTGTGTACATGCCCTTGATGGTCTAGGGGCAGGGGTGGTATCCAGCAGCAAGGGGCTGGGAACCACGGGAACGTAACTCTTCCTGACCGGAGTTCGCACCCCTGAAAACCTCTGCGTGTTGGTGGCTGGTACCGCAAACGTTTCCTTGGTTTCCTGTGGATTCTCCGAGCTACTTGGGGTGTTTTCATCGCTGGCTGTTTTGCCCGTCGGTGTGGATGGAGTGACTTTCTTAGTTGGGGTTCCAGCTGGAATCAATGGTTTGAATTTTGAAAGATCATATCGAGAAAAATGCCCTACCCCCATAACATGGTTCACCTATACTCTACTATTGAATCAATTTGACAGATTTAATTAATATTTGTATAAAAATCAGTGCTCCAGCTGGTCGTGAATTGAGCACCCAAGATCCCTCCCTGCCCTTTTGATGCCTGTTTTTTAACGGATCACATTCTTGAACTGCAAATTTTAATAGTAATTTAAAAAAATTAACTAAATGTACACATTGAAAAATTATAGAAATAAAGTTTTAAATAATAAAAACATATAGTATGAAATATATTACAGTGTTATTATTGTATTATTGAAAATATTTGACATGGATTATAAGGAAATAAGCTGAAAGTAGAAATCGCACCACTGGAATTTTCTCAAATCAGTGAAAATACTTCTTTAAGATACCCCAGCCATTATAATGCATAATATTCATATTCAGTTTCTAAAATGGTAAGTAGGAACAATGTTTATAGGTAAGTTATAAAGTAAACAGATGATTTCCAAAAGTAATAGGGGAACTGATGTGTTTTGTAACTAAAGCTTCCAAGTAGGCGGGTATTGTGAAAATAACATATTGTGGTACAAAAAAGAGGGTAATGAAATTCCCGCATTATGAGTTATTATTATTATATTTACATTTGAGGTTTGCTCTGGAAAAATGGGGCTTAATTCATGTGCGAAAAGTGTCATCCCATAATAGCATGTGCAGTCCGTACAGGCTAATCAGGGAAAAAACTTTTCCCATAAAACTGGATTTTTGAAAAGATTTTTTTGGTTGAAACGAAAAATACCATTAAAGCTGAAAGTGTCGTCCCCGTTTTCCCAGATTGTGGCTCCTTTACAATTATAAAACAAGACAATCAACTGTTACAGTACCTCTTGGGGTGAACTTTGGTGTTTTCTGTCCCGGAGACCTCACTGGCTGGGATTTCGGTTTGATTTGGGCCCTAATTGCAGCAAACTTGGACTTGCCCGCTTTGACCACTGGAGCCTTCTTGACCTTTTTCTGAAAGAATTGTTCATTTGTCTGAGATGTGGTTTTACAAAAAAAATTAAAGGGACTGTTAACCACGAATGACAAAAAAAGAAAAGTAAAATACTTTTTTTTTTTTACAATTATTAGTTTATATTGATTAAAATATCACGNAAAATGCTCCGTAGATATCGAGCTAGACATAATGAGATATCAGTTCAATTCATGATTACCTCAGAATTCTGTTGATTATATCATTCGGATCATCAAGCATGCTGCCTTCCATAATCATCCGTAGACAAAACTCTCCCACTAGTACAGTCATGCGTCTGTTTATCTCATGCATGGTGATATCCGTGTCATCAATCTTCCTGTTCTCATCCGTACATTGCACCATTCGGTTCATACACTCCAGCAGCAGCATCTCCAGCTCTAGCCTGAACCTACTGAACCACAGCAGCGGCTCTGGGTGACATATAATTGCCTGTCGTATCTTCGGTAATCGCAGTATCACCCTTGGCCCTTCCTCCATCATGTCCGTGATATCTGCTACCCATTTACGCTGCTGTTCATCCTGTAATCCAGACGCTGCCATCAGATTACGCTCCGGAATCATGTAATATGGCTGCTGTGTAGAGGATATTGCAGTTCTGAGTGTTCTCAGAGCGTCATGTAACCAGTGAATCAAATTCCTTTCTTGAAACAACGCGGGTGAATTGCTTTCTGCTTGCCAAAATATTACATTTTTCAGAACAAATGATGTTATTTCTTTTTTGTTTGGTTTCAGTACATCTTTTACAATCATTTTTAGAATTACATACAAATATGCTTGAGTGATATTCAGACTGTTAACGAGTTCTGTTTCACCCTTGTTAAAGCAAATCCTCCACTCTAGATGGCTATATTCGCTGCCTCTAAATCCTACGGGGGAAACAACAGCTTCCGATGATACAACTTTCTGCACGGCATCCGGTGGTGGCCAAAGTCGCGGTCGTTGAGACCATCTCCGTAGGATGTCGGGGCAATTACAGCGTATAGCCCACACCAAGTCGAAATTCGCTCCACTTGTTATCGTCCTCGGTAGAGAAGGCCCCGCGCGTTCAGCTGGAACTCCTTCCGAAAATTCATATTTTGAATATTCATCAAGAAATAAAGAGCTGCCTAGCACAGCGTTCCCTTTTCCGTCATCACACATGGCATTAATAATTCTAGGAAGACGTGTGGACGCAGGTCTCTCCAGTAACATTATGCAATGCCCTGGGTATACCCTTGTATCCATCCTGAACACTTCAATGGTGTCTGGAATGGTGTTTAGATCGACTCCAGCTTCCACGCAAAGGACGAGGTCTAGCACGAATAAAAAGTCACGGTCGCTTTCTTTCATTAAGGACAGTCCCTCGCCCTTGCTGCCAACTGTAATTTGAGTTACTTTGCTGCCAACGTTGATTAAATTACCGGCTTTTGCGTTCCACAGCATATCATGTTCCCTGTACTTCATAACACGCCATCGTCTGATCTCCTCCCCGTATCCAAGCTGCTTCATTATATTGCAGACTTCCACGGACACACCGTCAACATGATTCTGAAAATAAACAGGATCCAACTTTGTATTGTCTTTTAACATCATGTTATTTCCTAGAATCATATTCCTAATTTCGCCTAATTCGTTTTTATATAATGACCTAGTTTGTGATATCAACTAAACAACTAAAAAATGTAGTTGTACTAAGGCACATATTGTATTTTATTTCGATAAAAATAACGCATAAATACAACTTAAAATAAAAAGCCTGATTGTCAGTGTTTTTTTTTTATAAATTTCATTAATTTCGCATTTATTTATTGATAGCATTCACAGTAACTGTATTCAATTTAGTATTTTCAAACTACTTTTACGCAACGGGAAAAAATCAGATGAACACCGATTTTTGTGTTGAACACGAAGAGCATGGAACAGAATACGCGTTATTTCGCAACCTCAAATATTGATACTACAATGTGACCAATTTAAGGTTATATCGACGGTATTTCCCTTAAATATGGACTTGAATTCAAACATATGCCATTTCTATTCCTCCAACAACGATGAATTTCTCAACAAAATAATAGGAAAACAAATACACTGCCAAACACATATTTGTGATACACGATCAACTGGTATTAGAAGTCGCGGGTACTTTCCGCACACCAATAAGAATTGTCACCATTTCTTTTGGCAATAATAGGCTACGTTATGTACTTTTCATTCATCAAGATTTTAATTCAACAACAAATTTTCTGGCGCGTATGACAAAATAACCCTGGACAACTGTTTTTTTTAAATATTTTATTGTGCGTTTACAAACAGGAGACATACACATTTAAAAAAATCATTCAAAAATTTATAAAAGGTAATCTTTTGTTAATATTAGGTATGGCAAAGAATTTGGAATGTTAGAATATTTTGTTAATACAAATTATTCGAACTTTGTTTTTGCTGTTCGAATACGTGTTTCTTTATTTGATTTGTTTATCTAAGCGTATCAAGTACATAAATATTGGTCTCAAATTATCAACACCCCATGCCGCCTCTCGATCTCCAGTACAGGATAAGTAACAAAATCGACCTTTCAGCCTACTGTTGTGCTAACGTGACACTTTGCTGTAACTGATAATTACAACGATGAAAGAATCAACCGCTGTCTTCTATCAAGCGCGAAACTCTTTTTTCAAGCCATACAGATTGAATGTTTTATTTCAGTCTCATCCATTTACAACATAGTATAAACAAGACATAAACGCACATATAAAACAACACCTGTAAATGGCCATTCAAATTTGAATTATAAGAGACTATATAAAAACAAATTATAAAACATTGAACACATTTATGGTAAAAAACATAGTACATAAATTAATGAAGAGAGTATATACATAATGCACTAAGAATTGCAACAACTGTACAGTTTACTAAAAGCCATATCAATAGCGCTTATCTTACCTTTCATTTATAAGGTTAAGCATTGCCTTAAAAACACTAATTTTAAGATATTGAAGTGAAAAGTTGTGACTATTGCCAAAATTGTAAAATGTAGCTAAAACACATATCACCTCAGGCCAGGCATGAAATGAGCTGATTAGCACCACTGAAATGTACTATATCACATTCTTAGGAAATTATAATAAATCTTTGTACACTATGAAGAATAGAAGTAGAAAGTAAGAATATAAGAAAGAATAATCTAAATATATTATAGTATAATCAAGAAATAAAGGCATAATACACGGCATACATACAACAGACAACATTAACTGCCTAATTACACTATCTATACAAATAGTTATTTCTAGACTGAAGTATTTTGTAACAGATTTTGGCAGTCTCATACATAACACTTTCATTGGAGAACAGAAATATAAGTTTATCCTGGTCTGACATATTAATAAAGTTGTTCTCTATTTCTATTGCTTTACGTAATAGGACATTTCTATCGTCAACACACGCAGAACATTTAAGTAGTACGTGAATTACATTTATTTTCGATTGAAAAATTGCAAATTGGACAAAACCGTACATTTTCAGGCAAATTCTCACAACTTCCGGTTTCTAGTCTAATAGGAGCCACTCCGCACCGGAATTTAGCAAAAGCAGATCTATATTTTATAGGCATTTTAGATTTCACATTATTTTCTGTATCATAATCATGCTTAGAAATACGATATGTTCAAAGTTTGTTTCTACCAGTACGGAATGGATCTTGTTCACTCTGTATTGAATCTTTCCACTGTTCTATGTATTTATTCATGGTNTTAGAATTTTCATCACTCCTTTTGTCAATACTACGCTACGTTATGATGTACATTTCATTCAACAAGATTTTAATTCTACAACTCATTTGCTGGCGCATATGAAAAGTTATTTTATTGTGCGTTTATAAAAAGGAGACCTACACATAAAAAAACACAGTCATTCAATAATTTATAAAAGGTAATCTTATGTTAATATTAGGGTTGGTAAAGCATTTTAGAATGTTAGAATATTTTTTTAATAAAAAATATTCGAACTTTGATTTTGCTGTTCGAATACATGTTTCTTTATTTGATTTGTTTCTATAAGCGTATTAAGTACATAAATCGCAACTATTGGTCTCAAATGACCAACACTCCATGCCGCCTCTGGATCTCACATTCAGGATAGGTGTCAAATCGACCTTTCATCCTACTGTTGTGCTAACGTTATACTTTGCTATTACTGATAATTACAAAGATGAAAGTGTCAACCACTGTCCTCTATCAAGCGCGAAACTCTATTTTCAAGCGATACATGCTGCTGTGTCTGGGAATGCTTTCAGTCTCTGACTTACCCATGAGTGATGACGGTACATGCTGCTCTGTCTTGGAACGCTTCAGTCTCTGACTTACCCATGAGTGATGACTTTACAGGCTGCTTTGTCTAGGAACGCTTCAGTATCTGACTAACCCATGTGTGAGGACTACACAGGCTGCTTTGTTTAGGAACTCTTTCAGTCTCAGACTTGCCCGTAAGTGAGGACTGTACATGCTGCTGTGTCTGGGAACGCTTTCAATGCTTGATTTACTTTTAAGTGACGAGTGTACAGGCTGCAGTGTCTATGGACTCTTTCAGTCCCTGACTTACCCATGAGTTACGACTGTACACATTGATGTGCGTGGGAACGCTTTCAGTCTCTGACTTACCCATGAGTAACGACTGTAGACATTGATGTGCGTGGGAACGATTTTAAGTCTCTGACTTACTCATAAGTGACGTATGTACATGCTGATGTGTCTGGAAACGCTTTAAGTCTCTAACTTACCCATGAGTGACGACTGTACACATGGATGTGCGTGTGAACGCTTTCAGTCATTGACTTACCCATGAGTGACGCATGTACATGCTGATGTGAGCTTTCAGTCTCTGACTTACCCATTAGTAACGACTGTACACATGGATGTGCGTGTGAACGCTTTCAGCCCCTGACTTACCCGTGAATGACGACTTTGAAGGCTGCTCCATCTAGGAAAGCTTTCAGTCTCTGACTTACCCATGAGTGACGACTGTTCGTGCTGTTGTGTCGGGGAGCGCTCTCAGTCCCTGGCTGACCCGTTAGTAACGACATTACACGCTGCTGTTTATGGAAACGCTAAAAGCCCCTAACTAACCCAAGAATGACGACTGTTTCATGAAACAGTTTCAGTCAGCGACTCAACTTAGAGCGCCGATTGCACAGGAACAGGTCATTTTATTTTTGGGGAACGCTTGCAGTCCCTCACTTACCCGAGGGTGACGGCTGTACAGACTGCCGTATATTGGAAACATTTCGTTTTCTGACATGCTACGATTGGTGCCTCCTTCTGCCATTTTAAGTCGGCTGCAATAACAAATGTATTTAACCTTTAAAAGCAATTAAAAAGGAAGATTTCGATAACTGCGAAGTAAACATATGAGCCCAAAGATTCAACTCGATAAGAGATTTATCGTTTGGCGGGTTGTAATATGGTCTGTGTAATTATGATCATCTGGAAAAGTAACGAAACGATATTAAATCAGTCTATATGGTTTCAATAATGCTTGTATTCACTTGTTGTTCACAATTTGTGACAATAATCGCATGAAATTCCCCATTTTTCTTTCGCTTTTATTCTTACGATTGTCCAAACTTGATTAAGAATATAAGTGCTAACTGTAGNATTCTTACGATTATCCAAACTTGAATATTAATGTAAGCGCTAATTATACGGTCACATGTATGGGATATAAAAAGCTAGATTCATATATTCAGCAACTCCAATTTGTATGACAAATACTCGCACATTTAAGAGGAAATTGGAATAAAAGTCGTATTTTCGAAATTGTTTGTGCACTTTCGATTTCAAAATCATCTCACAAATACTTTTTACGGAACCAAATATATTAGGGTAAATATTTTCGCGATACAAATTTTACATGTTCGTGTCATGAAAAACAAACGTAATTAAAATCTAATTAAGTAAAAATTAAAAAATACTGCGAAAGATAACTTATAAATTATAATGAACTTGCCTTCAGCGTGATATCTCGATCACTGTGTATGCAAGTCAGAGTTTACCTGTATCTACAGGTAAACGCGGAGTCTGCACGACTACCTTACGTGCTTACTTGTTTACTCGATCTCTTAGTTTAAACGTATTTATTGTATCAAATATGCATGGGATTGGATTACAAGTTTTTGCTGCATTATCTGGATCCTCTCCCACTCGATCTCTAAGCGTATACATTCTATTTATATCATTCGCATCACACTTGAGTTATTTATCGTTATGTAGGTGGGATATGATACAAGAAAACTCTACTCTGTGTGTCTCGGGCTTTCAAAGAACAGAAGGTTATGATTGTAGTCTGGGGTGCTGAAAAACGCACTGAAGGGTCAAACAAACGCTTTAGGCAGTATTATGCTTTCAATCATAATAGTATATTCTCCAATGTAAAACGTATGTAAGAAACGAGTGCTTTAAAAACACTTTTTTTTTAATATCAATGAGAAAAGGTACACCTAAATCCACAGTGCCAATGTTAACATGAATGGGTAACTCGCCCTTGAGTCAATCAAGTAAATGATATACTTCAATAATAAGCTCTTGGTTCCAGTCCCGGATTAACCATAAGGCAAGGTAGGCAACTGCCTATGGGTCCTGCGACTTTTAGGGGCCCCATGAGACCGCGACGAATTTTAACTTACTTACTTAGCCTAATCTAATAACTTGACAAATCCTATTATTTTGTATCAATGATATGTTGCTTGGCACTGGTAGCTTATTTAAACGAGTGAAAGTGACTGAGCAATTGCATTCTAGTAGTCACAGTAACGTAACAGGATATTGTCGAATTTATAAGATAATAAATTTGTCAACATGTTGACTTACATACGTTTTTGAAGAGATCACATATGAAATGGTCACTTGAAGGGTCTATTCGCACATAACAACCACAATACCAGTTGTAGCACTTTGGGTGCCAAAGAAATACGCAAATATAAAGATAAAACATTATGTGCTTCGTGTTGTTTGTGAGCTTAGTGATTCTTTATAGATCGAGCCAGGTTAATTGGAATGAATTTATTTTTAATACCAATCCGTATGCAGCCAGCAGGTAAACTCGTGTTCGCAATAAGTGTGTATTCGCACATAACAGCCACAATACCAGTTGCAGCACGTTGGGTGCCACAGAAACACGCAAATATAAAGATAAAACATTATGTGCTTCGTGTTGTTTGTGAGCTTAGTGATTCTTTATAGATCGAGTCAGGTTAATTGGAAGGAATTCATTTTTAATATCAATCCGTATACAGCCAGCAGGTAAACTCGTGTTCGCAATATGGGCGAATTGCGTTCGTCTCAAGGGCTAAAAGAATTGTAACATATATTTTCTGTGAAATCTTTTAAAAACACAAAACACTGAAAATAGCAGTTTCACGTTGCAGAATAACGTCAGTTTTTCAATATTAAGTCATTATTGAATGTTGTGAAACGCATCTGACAAAAATGTCCATAATATAAAGCTGATAAACAGAAATGTCTGAATTAACCGTCACCATAAGTTATTCATACAGCAACAAATGTAATTTCATCATGAGAAAATAGTTGATGAATTTCATTTTGAAATGTTATTAACTGTGCGTAAATTTGATAAAATGTGTGTTACAAGCTCTCAAACCATGTCAATCAAAACCCATCTTCACAAACTTAAGATAAAAATGTTCGACTCAAGGGTAAAATCAACTCAATGGCGAGGTACCCAAATATTCAAAAAACAAACAAGCAATGTAATGGAGCGTTTTGCAGCTAGCACGTCGGCATTTTACCACATAAGCAGTACGTTGATTTTAAATAAGCATATGCGATGCTATTGTCGGATACCCAAGACTAATCATTCCGTTACACTCCAGTATTAATGGTGAGGAGCACAATGGATCTAACGTGGGTATCAGAGGTTATGGTTCCGGGTTCGGAAATCTTGGAAAAATTAAAAGATTACACGGTTAATTGTATTTACTTAATTTCGTCAGGAGTACTGCACAGGCTTATCTGGAACCACANCAAAAATGCCCATAATATAAAGCTGATAAACAGAAATGTCTGAATTAACCGTCACCATAAGTTATTCATACAGCAACAAATCTAATTTCACCATGAGAAAATAGTTGATGAATTTCATTTTGAAATGTTATTCTCAAACCATGTCAATCAAAACCCATCTTCACAAACTTAAGATAAAAATGTTCGACTCAAGGGTAAAATCAACTCAATGGCGAGGTACCCAAATATTCATAAAACAAACAAGCAATGTAATGGAGCGTTTTGCAGCTAGCACGTCGGCATTTTACCACATATGCAGTACGTTGATTTTAAATAAGCATACAGATGCTATTGTCGGATACCCAAGACTAATCATTCCGTTACACTCCAGTATTAATGGTGAGGAGCACAATGGGTCTAACGTGGGTATCAGAGATTATGGTACCGGGTTCGGAAATCTTGGAAAGATTACACGGTTAATTGTATTTACTTAAATTCGTCAGGAGTACTGCACAGGCTTATCTGGAACCACACTTTACGTACATACGTGAAGTCAAATTGTCTCAGAGCAAGGCTCAAATATGTTGATGAAGTTTTGTGAAGATCACATGAAAACTCTTGAATATATCAAATCACGAAATATATGGGCAGGGGACGAGGCAACCAAATACATAACGGACAGGGCGACTAGATTATTAATAGACGAACAGTATTAATTAACATACAACTTTTATTTATGTAACAATCGGCGTATATATCAAGTTACTGAACAAAGTCACAAGTTATAAATGTTACATTAACGGCACAGATTGCAAAGCTACCTGTACAAGTCATTATGAAAAGAGTGTAATTATAATTTATAGAAAAATAGATTTTATGAATCATGTAAACAAAGTAGAGAAAATCAAATGGAAGAACAACAACGTTTAACAGTAGGAAAAAAGCACACAATACCGACATATACATGAAATAATTTTCTTCATTTTCCATGGTTGTTAAAAGTTAGTCAAAGAATAACATGCAATAATTTACAATTTTCATTGATAACACCACTTTATAATACAAGTAAGGCTGTTAGTTTTTGTTTGTTATTGTTAGTTCTTTTTCTATTTGTAGTGCAAACATATATATCATCACCATATAGAAAACAGAATAGAAAATTTTAATATAAACATTGTTAACCTTAGACAACGTACATTATAAATAATAAGTCTGATATTATTTTTGGATTCCCATTTTTTTCGAGAACAGTGCAATAGTATAATTATTAAATGAATATTCATAGATTAATACGAGTCTACTTTTCCTACTATAATAAATCAGCTATGCATATGAATAAAGATAATTTTATTTTAAATTGTAAAAATGTATGTTTTTATTATTTAATCCATTTCAGTAAGTTTAAATACAGTTTTATGTAAGATGAAATGTATCACACTCCATGTGGTTTGAAATGTAGAGATTTAAAACATCTCAGTAAAAAGTGTTGTGATGAATGCAAAAATGGACATTATAATGAATAATGAAAGTAAAAACAACTTCAAATAGTAAACTCTATGGTAACGCAGATGAATACAATATCCTATGCTAAAACTCTATATACATGTATAGTAGATTCCTTTGCACTCCTAATCATGCTTTTATCTTTGAAACCTTATTATATTCAATGTCCGATCAATAAACACAGTTCTTTTAACTAGCAACATTAAAAAAAAAACGGTTGTTACTAGCTAAAAATCTTGACATGGTCGCAAAACAGCATATCGTTAATGAGTAACCCGATTAACTGATTTTAACGTTGGGTAGAGACATTTCACTGAGGCTTCACTTGACTGAACACACCAGACTTTCACTGACTATGGCTGCCAACTGTCTGGTGAGGTCACACACAACTAAATCACAGCACAGTGCGCATGTGCCTCATGGCGTGAATGAAATCAGGGTGGCTGTTGGAATGTCTCTGTTCACTTTACGGCTAGGGTTCAGGTTTGGAGGAGTACCCAACAAACTTGGCCTCTGAAACAGAAATGTTACTTTGTATACAGTTTGTATGTAGTTTCCTTTAAGTGGTTATTTGTACAACAGTTTATAATAATAACTTTTGTTTAAACTGTTAACGCCAGGTTACTGTGTATCAAATTAGAAAAAATGATTTAAAAAAAACATTCATATAACAAACATATTTTGAAAAAGTCATCATTCTCATTGACTTACTCACATAAATTATATATAGCCATTAAGTGCTGATGGAAAACTATGAAGTTGAGGACACATACAGCCAATGATGATTCACCTAAAGTACTGTTCATGATCAACAAGCAAAATCTTCCAAAATTAAACTCAAAATCCCCAGGCTAATCAGGGACGACAATTTCCACTTTTATGGAATTTTTCGTTTAAATGATGTCTCTGCTTAGCAAAAATCCAGTTAAGGTGGAAAGTGTCGTCCCTGATTAGCCTGTGCGGACTGAACAGACTAATCTGTGATGACACTTTACGCACAAGATTTTTGCCCAGTTTTCAGAACACGCCACAAGAAGTTTCACTTTATGGCCTTTTAAGTCATTAACTTTGACAATCCTTGAATTATTAACATGCCGCTAATGTTTGAGCTGAGTCTACAATGTCAACTAAAAACTGCCCCAAAAGGGAGCCACACTGCAAATACTATCTTTTTTTTTATTGCAGATTGTGATCAAATTGATGATTGAGAAACATGCCAAAAAAGTATCAAATTCTGATGAAGCAATTTAAGAATCCCAATCTTTCTATATCTATTTGGATATTATATGTCTTTCTATTTATTTCTTACCGGTGCCCTAAATGAAGGTGGTGGGATGTTCTCATCATTATCGATGTTGTCGATGTTGAATATGTCATCATCATCATCATCTTTCTTCTGGGCTACGCTTGAACGTCTTATGGACCTTCTTGGCTTTGCTGAAAAAGTACAATACAAGAACTTTGTTTTAAAGCTCATGCACATTTCACTATGTTCAGAATACAGCTGAGGAATGACTAAAAAGTTCAAAATTTTGAAATATAATCTGTTTTACTGGCACTTGTCCATATGACACATAATGCCTCCCCCCCTCTTCTCCGGCTGTGAACTTTTAAACTTCCCGTTGAACTTTGCTATTGTTATTTTGAACGATGAATAAGTTCTTCATAATAATGACTAAATTGTATAAAAATTATGTAAGGTAGCAAGCTGCTCAGCTGAATAGGTCAATTTAAGTATAAAGCGACACCCTCGACTGCTATCACCTAGCCCTTTTACCTATGGAGTCCCTGTTGTAGGGGGTTCTTGGAAACTTCATGTGCGAGGCTTCCTCATCACTAGAGCCAGAGAAATGCACCGCAGAGCTTTTGGACCGGCGCCTTTCGGTTGAACGACAGCCCTTCAGACTCGACCTTCGACCTTTCAAAGTCTTCTCTGTGGGGACTACAAGAGCCAGAGCTTGAAGTGATAGCTTTGATGTTTAAGTTATTTTGAACATGACTTACAGGTAAAAGCCATGCCACTCCTGATATTTAAGTTAAGGGATAAAAAGTCAAATGAAACAAGTTACAACCATATAATTGTTTTCAATAACTTTACGGTTATATGAAATAAAACCAAAGAAAAAATCTGACTATATACCTTCTGGTGGCTCAAAAGACAATTGCATTTGCTAGGCTACTGGTTGTCAGTTTATTTAACCAAACAGTTGAATACAAATTTACTAAATAACACTTGTTTTATTATTTATTTTGATGATTTCTGTGTTATGGCAAGTAACTGACAAACATGTACAATTAGATTTTCAAGCCATTATATCATAAATTGTAAACCTAAAGCTTAAAAATATATTTCTTACAAACTTTACCTTCATTTTCTATAGGCTGCAAATACTTGGCAAATATGTCATCTTCCTGATCATCCACAACATTGTCCGTGTTTGAAGTGCTTTCAGTCGGCTGCAGATACTTCATAATATCTGTAACGTTGGTAGGCGACTCACAGACTGAGGGTTGTAGTAGGCGGGCCATCTCCAGGTCCAATGCCCCGACAGATGGAGAAGAGGGGGCTTCTACAGAGAAGTTGACTGACCTGCGAGGTCGTAGGCCGCTGCAATAGTTGGGTGATCTTTGTACCAAAGAACTTACAGATAACCATAATCACATCAAATGTAGATTTTGCAGGAAGGCTTAAGCTCTGGGATTGTTGACAAAATCTCTTTCCTTTGCATTCAGTCTTTTATAATTCAAAATGAAGCTGAACTTCTGAGGGGAATTTAATGGTTAATATAGGAGAAGATACATACTATTGAAATGGGGCAAAAGTTATGGCCCTAATTGGTGATAAAAATAGTTGCACCTTAATAGGAATACAGCATACTCGAGTTCAACACGAGTACAAGGGTCGAAGTACAACTAATTCTCAAAATCTCTGACTGTCCTAAGCAATCCTTACAATCAAAATCATGTTATGACTTTTTCCCATTTTATTCAGTGCCTCAGATGATTTTGCTGGTAATTAAACTATCCCTTATAATTGTTATAATTATTCCACTAGAGCCTTGTTTTTGGAAAACTGGGCTTATTGCATGTTCGTAAAGTGTCATGCGAGTCGCACAGGTTAATCTGGGACAACACTTTCCACTTTTATGAAATTTTTGTTTGAAGAAAGACTATTAGAAAATCCAGTTTATGCACAATGCCCAGTTTTCCCTGAATGAGACTTATAAGGAGACATGATTCCTGAAGGTAAGTTCCTACCGTCCAGGAGTAGCCTTCAAACGCTTGCTATCACTGGTGATGTTGTCCTCATCTTCTAAAGGCCTTTTAGGGGTCTTCTGTGTACATGCCCTTGATGGTCTAGGGGCAGGGGTGGTATCCACGAGCAAGGGGCTGGGAACCACGGGAACATAACTCTTCCTGACAGGAGTTCGCACCCCTGAAAACCTCTGCCTGTTGGTGGCTGGTACCGCAAGCATTTCCTTGGTGTCCTTGGTGACCTGCAGATTCTCTGAGCTGCTTGGGATGTTTTCATCGCTGGCTGGTTTGCCTGTCGGTGTGGATGGAGTGACTTTCTTAGTTGGGGTTCCAGCTGGAAGCAATGGTCTGAATTTTGAAGGATCTCATCGAGAAAAATGCCCTACCCCCATAACATGGTTCACCTATACTCTACTATTGAATCAATTTGACAAATTTTAATTAATATTTGTATAAAAATCAGTGCTCCAGCTGGTCGTGAATTGAGCACCCAAGATTCCACCCTGCCCTCTTGATGCCCTTTTTTGAAAGGATCACATTATTGAACTGCAAATTGTCATAGTAATTTCAACAAATTATCTTAATGAACACATTGAAAATTATAGAAATAAAGTTTTAAATTATAAATACATGTAGTATGAAATATATAACACATGTTCGATTAAAAATATGCTAAATGGATAATTAGGAAATTAGCTGAAAGGAGAAATCACACCGGTGGAATTTTCTCAAATCAGTGAAAATACTTCTTTAAGAATAAGATACCCACAGCCCTTATAATGCATAATATTCATATTCAGTTTCTCAAATGGTTAGTAGGAACAATGTAGGTAAGTTATTAAGTTAACAGATGATTTCCAAAAGTAATAGGGGAACTGATGTATTTTGTAACTAAAGCTTCCAAGTAGGCGGTTATTGTAAAAATAACATATTGTGGGTCAAAAAAGAGGGTAATTTATCAGTGGTCATAATGAAATTCCCACATTATTAGTTATTATTATTATATTTACATTTGAGGTTTGCTCTGGAAAAATGGGGCTAAATTCATGTGCGAAAAGTATCATCCCATAATAGCATGTGCAGTCCGTACAGGCTAATCAGGGAAAAAACTTTCCCCATAAACTGTATTTTCAAAAAAAAAAAAATTCAACGAAAAATACCATAAAAGCTGAAATTGTCATTCCTGTTTTCCCAGATCATGGCTCCTTTACATTTATAAAACAAGACGATCAACTGTTACAGTACCTCTTGGGTTGAACTTTGGTGTTTTCAGTCCCGGAGACCTCACTGGCTGGGATTTCGGTTTTATTTGGGCCCTAAATGCAGCAAACTTGGACTTGCCAGCTTTGACCACCGGAGCCTTCTTGACCTTTTTCTGAAAGAATTGTTATTTGTCTGAGATGTGGTTTTACAAAATAATTTAAAAAGACTGTAATATAGTGTAACAGTAAGCTGTCAGAGAATTTAATCAACATTATCTTCTCAGTGTCGTGCACAACTGCAAGGATCAATTCAAACACATGAACAACATACCAACTGAAAGCGACTATAATATACAACTTTCTTTAAAATAATAAGAAAATAGTAACTGACTCACTCTTTATTACACTCAATGAGTACAGAACTTAATCAACCGTGAATATGGAAATGCTGTGTTCTACAGTGTATACAGATAAACAACATCTCTACATAGCATACAGATATTCATGATTGACTGTGTGATTAATATATATATATATATATGAGCTGCCCTCTTGGAAGACCGGGCTTTATACGTGTGCATTAAGTGTCAACCCAGCTTGGCACAGGCTAATCATGGATGACACATTTTCCGCTTTTATGCTTTTTTTTTTAAAATGCAGTCTAAACAAAAAACCAGTTTAGGCTGAAAGTGTCGTCCAAGATAAGCCTGTGTGGATTTTAGGTACATGCATAAAGCCCTGTTTCCCCAGAGTGAGGCTCAAATCAAGGCAAGGCCTACCTTGACCACTTTGACGGGAAGCATTTTCGGTGTAAGATGGTCCCAGTGCCTGGCCTGTCGTTTCGCCAGCTCATCAAACTTGGCATCCACATCCTCTACCTTGCATTGGAAAGACAAACAAAACATATGCTGCTGATGATAAGATATGAGCCTTGCTCTGTGAAAAGGGGGTCAATGCATGTGCGTAAAGTATCGTCCCAGATTAGCCTGTGCAGTCCGCACAGGCTAATCAGGGATGACACTTTCCACTTTTATTATTATTTTTCGTTAAAAGGAAGACTCTTTTGACGATTATCCAGTAAAGGCGGAAAGTGTAGTCCCTGATTAGCCTGTGCGAATCTGGCATGACGCTTTACGCACATGCATTAAACCCCCTTGTCACAGAGCGTGATTCATATACTTTAATACATTTAAACATACATTTCAATTGGTAAGACATTATGAAAGCCAGCCTAGTTAGTAAAATTACAAAAAAAAGCCACTGAAGTGCGAGGAACATTTTTAAACTTTTTTTTTTCTTCAAATTTTAATGTCACAAACAATTGATTTCAAAACGGCTTTCTCAATTTAAATTCAACACATAAAACTAAATGCCTATGTTTTTTTAAAGCCAGCCGAGTTGATGTTGGTATATTAATATTTTCCAATTATTATTATGTGTTGCAAAAAAAGTGATAATGAGTCAAAATGTGATGGTATTTATGTCAGATGTGCAACAAATTTGGTCAAAATCGGTCAAGAAATGACTTAATTCAGTACAAAGATAGAGCTTTTCAATTTCTGTCCATGGACAGAAATGCTCTAAATTTAAACACGCGCGGTTCACATGTAAAATCACGTGACCATTGCATCATTGTTTACAACGTCATTTGCCATGGAGAAACCGTGTTATTTAGTAGTTCTTCTTTGTTTTGAAAAGCGCGGAAGTGGAAATCATGTGAAATTGGCGCTTACGTGACCCAAAGGGTGCATACGTCACAGGTTAATAATAGTCTTGAGGATTCCGTTATGTACATGATTAAGTTTCGTATTTTTGATGCTTTTGGCACTTTTTGGCACAATTTAGGCGAAAATCAGTATGGAAGAGTTAAACTTAAGAAGGTATCTGACAAATACTGATCAATTCTGGTCAGTTGAGGAAATTAAATTGTTGTGAGAAAAATCAACTCGGCCGGCTTTAAAGCATTTAAATTAGGTTGGAAATGAGTCATTGGTTATCGAAATTGGCACAACCTTGCAAGTTTTGACATGGTAAACTATGACTTAATCAGATTCTCGGTTTCTGAAGGCAACTTTGTAACTTATTTTTGGTCTAAAGGAATTATATAAGAATTATGATCTAAATAATGCACTGTAATTCAAACTAAAGTGAACCAAAATCTTAAGCCAATATTTGAATATTCATATAACAAAGGAACATTTCAGTGATAAGTTCTAATAAGGTGTATTCAAGTTTGCTTGGTCAATCTGAACATTATTAAAAGTCCTCAGTGAAAGGTGCCAGTACCTGAATGTTGACCATATCCCAGAAACCCTTGAGGTCGATGCAGGTGGTCCGTTTCTCGCCCGTGTTGAACTCACATGCGTCCACAAGGCCTTCAAATTGCTTAAAGCGCTGGTTCATCAACAGGTGAGCCTGGCCAACCGTGGTACGAATCTGACCTTGCACTGAAAATGTGAAATTATATGGAATTCATTTAGCGGTCACAGAAGTTATTTTTTCAGGGGGACTTGTTCTTAATCATATTGGTCTTACCATTGCTTATTATAAGTTAAGATAAAAGTACAAACTTTATTCAACCCCAAAGCAAAATGTTAACTTTCAAGATAGTAAAAAAAACAGGTAAGAAATTAAGTGATTTTCATGGTGTTGTTTTGTTCTTTCTATCACAATTCAAAATTGAATAACCCATCTTCTTTTGTTGTTCATTTTTTTAAAAGCAAAATTGAATTCCCTAACAATTTAAACAAGGATATCAGTAAAACTGATGGANTAATTGAATTAGCCTACAAGCCCGAAGCCCGATTCGATTCTTGGGACGGTCGGTCGATCATAAATGCATATTAAATAGCCCGACCGGTCGATCGAATATTTTAGCGTAAAATAGTAAACAAAGTGAAAAAATTACATGAACACCGGTCAGCCACTTTGGGTTAAAGACATAATCATAGAAGTAGTCGGTACAAGTCGTTAGCCAATAAACGGTCTGAGTTCCACTCTTATGGAACTCCGGAGGTGGACGATTTTATTATTGATTTTTGATTGGTTAGCGGATAGCGCGAACATGAACGGTAACTGACGAAAAATCTTCGCAACTTTCCGAAATTGTGCAAGTCAGCAGACCTTGCAAATGAAAATGTTAAAGTGATTGATTAGCAAAATAAAGCACTGCAATAGCATATATTTAAGCAATATGTTAACAAAATTTTATATTTATTACGTATTTGCTAGGTAACTGGTTTTCATTTGAATCAAACGATATGCACATTTTATTTCATGTGCAAAACACGTACATTTTTTTGGACTGTTGTTTTCGGATACAGATTTGTTTTCGTCGATTTTAATTTATTTTCGACGTTCTTTATGAAAATTTCTATAGAATGACGAATACACATGCCGTGATACGGATGGTATGATTAATTATATTTCGCATTGTATTCACCAGAAATTGTAACTAGAAAGACTAAAAAAGTACAATAGGTTAGGGCTCGGTGCGCTAACAAAACTGTCTGAAAATTGTTTCATGATTTAGGACAAATGTCCTGAAAAAAATTGACCATTTAGCAATTTTAGGAAACCTGTCCTGAGAAAATTGGGGCCAATCTGAAACACTGAGATATGGAGAGGTCCGGGGAGCATGCCTTTGCTGTTGTTATCAAAAATAAATAATACAGTCTGTTGTAAATGGGACAGGCAAATGTTTTTACTCATTTGAAGTAGTTATTTCTGATTGGAAATGAATATTTGTGTTGCTCCAAGCCAAAAAAGTCATAAAATGTATGTTTACCATTTCGGGCTATTAAAAATTCTATCTGATTAGCCCGAAGGGCTATTGGTCTAAAATATTTAGCGTGAAGACTGTGAAGAGGACAGGATCCAGAAAAGTGTGACAGACTGACGGACGGACGGACTGACGGACAGAGCGCAAACCATAAGTCCCCTCTGGTGAAACCGGTAGAGGACAAAAATCCAGTGTAGGCAAAAAGTGTTGTCCTTGATTACGCCCAAATTTTCCAGATGGATAGATTTTTTAGACTGAAAGGGGCATATTGACAGCATAAAAAGCATTATATTTTCAAAAATAAATGGTTGCTAAAGACCAATAACTTTTTGTTCGTTTTGTTTGTTCATCAGAATAACAGTCATATAATAGTAGACAATTAACCTTTAAACCTTTTCTGGAAAAGCTTATGATATTTTAAACTTGTAAAAAAGAATGGTCTTTAAGAATTTTCAGCCATAAAGCAATTGTAGTAATTAGATCAATGGCAGAGTGAGCCCTTGAAATAAATCAAAGATTTAACCACATTCATTTTGTTATCACTTATTTAAGATATAATCACTATGAGGAGCCCTACCATCACTTCCACTTTGTGTGCTTGTAATCTCTTCAACTTGCACAGTTTGTTTAGAGTTCACGGCTGTACCTTCAAACAGAACAAAACAAACTTTAAACTCTCTAATACAAAACAGGTTGTCCAGTCCAAAATATTTTTTAGTGAAATCCTTTAACCATACCCCATGAAACAAATTCTTAGTCTTATTATTGTGTGAAGTTTTTAATTGGGCACATTTTCTGAATTAAGATTTCATTTTTGGCTTATTAATTAAAAGACAAAGGCAACATACACATATAAAAACATCATACTCATGGCTAGTAATGTTTTTAAATATTTCCTGCTCAGGAGCAAAGTGAAAATGGTTATATGCAACCAGCATAAAACCAGAACAGCCTGCGAGTAACGAGCTGTCTGTTCAGATTTTATGCTGTTTGCTGCTCATCAGTATCTAAGGGTTTGAAATGACGCCTTCATAGAACTTTAATCTTGTAAAAAGGTCTTTAATTTAATATAATTTTCGAAGGGACTGCAAACACGTAAAAATAGGTATCCAAGTTGCAAAGGGTTCAATTCACCTGTGGTCTTGCTGCCAGGCTCACTGGACGTTGCCTCAGTGTCCATAGCACCTGGTTCCACTTCACTGGACACTGCCCCCGCCCTCGACACGACAGACCCGGTGACAGGGGAATGGCAGGTTACTGCATGACTGGGACCTGCCTCATCAGGATAGACCAGGGACGTGTCAGCCAATATGTCCTCGTCCAAATCCATGATGGGCAGCGACGTGTTGCCNTGAATTATTATACAGAGTTATATCAATATATATGGTTGTACTAAAGTGCTACCAAAGAAGGTACTGAATTTATTTTCCCAATTTCTTGAAAATGCCGATAAAATTCCCAAATCCAAAGCCATGGGCCATCTTCCCAAAAAGGGGAAAAAAAACCCTGCAGTGCCTGTACTCTGCACTATCTCTCAAGGGATAAGCAAAAACATAATAAACCAAAGACTTAATACATGTTTTACTACTTAGCATTTAAAACCCATGACAAGTTATATTTTGAACTTGTAAAAGGTACTAGGACGGAGACACCACACATGTGACCCCAGTCATGAAACCTTATTTGGATGTCATTTGTTGCTTAGTGGTAAAGGGTGTTCAGCAGTTTTAAAGCTGGGACCAACATTTGATTAAAGGACAAGTGCTCTATTGAGTGAGGTTCACAGGAACTTTGACATGCTAATCACCTTATCCTTATTCTGCTTAAGTGGTTATTGTGACATTCGCCTTGCGTCCAAGTTGGAACTGGTTCTTGAACATGATTAAAAATTGCAAACCAAATCATGAGCACCCTTCATACAAATATAGAATTGGTTTTAGAGGTGTTACATGGAACCCTTTATGGCATCATAAAATGTACATGACCAAGCTATTATAATGCCTTTATGAGTGGTTGAGGTTGAATTGGGAGCTTTTTTATATGACCTTGGACCAATTGGCTTGGTTCTTGTGTATAACAGTCATTGTCAACTTGGTCAGAACTAGTCAGTCAAACAGCTTCTGTCTATGAACTGCAAATATATCTAGGAAAACAACCATAAATGCATACCTACCGCAAACCTGAATATAAAACACTATGAATACATGTATACATATCCAGTATAAAAACTAGGAGAACTAGGAGCTTTTTGTAAAAACTAGGAAAAAGTAGGAGACTTTTTAAAAAACTAGGAAAAACCGGGAAAACTAGGAAAAACTAGGAACACTGGAAAGCCTGCTTAATGCATGTGCGTAGAATGCTGTCCAAGATTATTCTGTGCACTCTGCACAGGCTAATCAGGGACGACACTTTCCGCTTAAACTAGATTATCGTTGAGACAATCCTTTCTTAAATTGTTTAAATGAAAAAATCCATAAAAGCGGAAAGTGTCATCAATGATTAACCTTTGCATACATCACAGGCTAATCAGGGATGACACTTTACACATATGCATTATGCCAATTTTTTCTAGAACAGGTCTCATTTGTACAAACGAACAATAAATGATTGCTTTATAAGTTGGCTGGTGAATTGTCAAAATAATGAAAACCTGGTCAAGCTTTTCTGCATTTAAAGCATTATCCAATTGATTGTATTGGAGGAAGTTATTTGTGTAATACTCTGGTAAAACACTAAAACTCCATTTGTTTAAATTTATGTATCTTTTGCAAATTCTGCCTATTTGAATTATCGGCAAAGTCCAACCAAAGCAAGTCATCTACTAGTATCTTATTACTGGCTTATTTTACTATTTTGATAGCTGACATGGCAAACTTTTGAGGATACAACCAGTGAAGGCAATGAGAGCTCACTTACTATGTTTGGCTTTCCTCCTTGTCATTTCCACCATAGGAGAGTTCTTCAGTACTTTGACCCTGACAATATCAACAGACCTGGTTAGAACATAGCCCCTCCCACACATCACACTTTCGGGCTCCATTGTCTTTATATTATTTCTATTATCAAGCTTGGGTATGAGTAGTTTGATTAAATGCAACTACACCAGATGTACAAACAAAATCAGAACATGTTATTCATCAACCTGTTTGATAAAATTGAAAGTAACATGCATGCTTTCCTCTTTTTCTACAGAATTAAATTCAGAGCTCATTTACTGATAACAAATACAGGGCTTGTATACATTAAAAATCAAAGCTTGCTTTTGTTTACACACAGAATTGATCCACTTTAAATACATAGTAAGGCATCATTTTGGGCAATTAGTATCACCACAATAATTAGTCACCCTGTTTAACTAATAAATTAATCATTATCATGTTGTTGTAGCTATTGTTTTCAAATAAGCAAACATTACACTAGTTTATTATCTTACGTAAAATCTGCAGAGTAATGTCAGTCATGATTCATCCTGTGAAAGGGTGTCAAAATATGTGTGACTGTACACATCCTTGTAATTAATGACAGGAAGTTGAAATTACCTAGGGGGAAGTAATTATCTGAGGTGTCAGCTTAATAACAAGAAATAGTGCAAGTCTAATCTGTGGACAATCACAACTTTTGAAAAGGCCTGATACTTAAGATTAAAGTGTTGGAATTAATGTTTTGCAATTTAAGTATTTTAAACACATTATTCCGGTGGGGTTTTACAGATAAATTAATAATTTTTTTAAATATAGCAATTATCTTCTACACTAGGCAAATATTGCAAAAAGCTTAATGACACCATTATGACATTTAAATAGTCCAAATATATCTCTTCTGTAATAGTCTCAACAAAACACTCAGTTATGTTTTTCATTAACATTCATCTCCAAGTCAATGAAGTTATTATCATTTCACTTTCTCAAAAAAAAAAATACTTCACAAAATTATGCTCATATTATTGCAAACTATTAAGCTAAGCGGAAGGGCATAATGAAAACTAAGAAAAACTAATAACTACCATTCTTCTGGGCTTTTTGGCAACATGCTCTTCCTCTTTCTTTTCCCAGACAACACAACAGAGTCAGCACTGGGTAGCCTGTAAAAATGGAGGCAAAATGATTCAATACATTTCCTCCTTACATATTTCAGTAAGATGTATATTTAAGCAATTGATCATCAACCTTTAAGACATTAAATTATGACAAAAAATAGCCATTTGAACATTTTCTGGAATGGTGTTATAACCACTGAGAACAAACAAGATGCCAGGGTTCGCCAAAACCGTCAGTCCGCTGGTCCTGACCGGCAAATTTTACTCAGGACCGACAAGTGATTTAAGATAATAGGTCCGACTGACCGACACAATCGGATGAAAAATGGTGTCAAAAAGATCACTCAAAGTGTATAATGTGCTATTGGCTTAATAGATGGTAAATGCTTTTTGTTCAACATCTGTCAAAAACCTTTTTTTCTTACGTCCATTTTGATGTTTTGATGTTTAAAATTGGTGTAATAATGACTATCATATTCGAGTTCAAAATCATCGGTCTTTGTTAAAAAAAGCAACCGAGTGCGTCCGCCATTTTGTTTGCTGCATTCAATTACTCCACAAAATAACCCGCATGCAAACTTGTTTCAACAGGCATTTGTGAGCATATCTGTTNACGTCAAATGTTCTTATGTAAAGCGCCTTTGAACGTGCACTCTTGTATCATAAGGGCGCTATATAAATCCGGTATAATAATAATAATAATAATAATAATGTGCTATTGGATTTATAGAAGGTAAATCCTTTTTGTTCAACTTCTGTCAAAAACCTTTTTTTTCTTACCTTCATTTTGATGTTTTGATGTTTAAAATTGAATTAGAATTGACTATCACATGCAATTTCAAAATCAACGGTCTTTGTAAAAAAAAGCATTTTGTTTGTTGCATTTAGTTTATCCACAAAAATAACAACACAAAAAAAAACGCATGAAAACTTGTTTCAGCAGGAATTTGTGAGCATTTCTGTTAAATAGTTTCATTATCATATTGTTCTAGGAAGGATATATTTTAATTTAGAAACCAACAATTTCTGAAATTAAAAGTAGGTAATTCCCTAGATTCACTATATTTCGGATATTTTAAAATTCGGACATAGTGATTTGTATTTGTTGATTTGTTGTTGAAATTTTGTAATAATAATATATGTTTTGTGTTATTATAGACAACACAAATGAGTGGCGGTAATTATCATGGGCCTTTCTTTCAAGAAATAGGTATGAAAGACATTCATTAAATTGAACCTGGAAATCAACCACCTCAGCTTAGAGAAAATATTTTAACAATATGTGTTGTTTTAGAACTTGTGAAATTGGCTAATAAACAAAAATTGAAGTCATCCCAAGAAGTGTGAATGGGTGAGTGGAATTAAGTCAAACTTGATTGGATGTCACCCAGATTTTTCAAGAACAAGGATTTGTAGAGCTGTGCAGGCTAAAAACAGTTTGACAAAAAGAAGAAGTCAAAAAAGTATGCCTTTGGATTATTTGTGGTTTATTATTAATATAATAATTGTTTAATTATATCGACTTATTTTTATTGTATTTAAATGCAGGCCTTTTTCTGCCTATCTCACG
Source organism: Dreissena rostriformis (assembly GCA_007657795.1). NCBI lineage: Eukaryota > Metazoa > Mollusca > Bivalvia > Myida > Dreissenidae > Dreissena > Dreissena rostriformis. The sequence continues at coordinate 333 of VMBQ01010578.1, read as the reverse complement.
GGTCCGATAGTCGGACCCATTCCCCATGCCACCATGCCAAATATGCATATTGTTTCCCCAATTCTCAAAAAAGGCGCCATTTTTTTATTTATTTTTTTGTTTTTTGTAGAAAGAAGTGTCTAATGACTTATGATTATTACAATCTATATCTCATTTTTATTTGTTAAACAACCTACAAAATATATAATCATAATGTATATGATTTTTATCCAAAATGGCAGAAAAAATCCCCATTTTGCTAGGTACTTTTTCCCCAAATAGACAGAAAAGGCCTGTAATGTGATCAAAACCAAAAAACATCTAAAAGGTACTCTCTTTTGTTGTGTTTTGCTG
>VMBQ01010576.1:14945-25805 GCA_007657795.1 Dreissena rostriformis | reverse complement strand
TATATTTATTGTTTAAGCTGAAACTGAGTATATACGTTCTTATTACTTGTTATGCCCCCCGAAGGTGGGCATATAGTGATCGCACTGTCCGTCTGAATTTCCGTCACACTTTGCGTTTAGGTTTCGAAAATGTGGAAAACACTTTGCGTTAAGGTTTACAAAAATGTGGAAAAAGGGGGCATATGTTATCCTATGGTGACAGCTCTTATTAAAAGATATATAACGTTGATTAATGAAAACTATAATATAAGTTCAGAAGAAGTAGCACCAGAAAATTAAGGAAAGAAAAGTTGTATTTAATAGTAAATATTTTTCTGATGAACAGCCAAAAACTCCTTCATGTACAAAAGATATGTACTCCGTTTAGAAATCCCAATTACTTAGAAACTACTTACTTTGTCCAATCACTTTAGATCTAAGCAGAACGCTGAGGATGTGGGAAATCTTGTTGGAATCCTGAAATATGCCATAGAGCAAGATTGTTACTGTGTAATATCGCAACGACTGGTTAAATGAAAACATGTGTTCATGAACGGCGGAGGAAAATAATAAAATTATCTGTGAAATACAATACATGAAAATTATTTAACAACCTTCTGTTACAATAACCACAACAATTCTATGTTATAAACATACAAAAAATAATCGAGATTTGATAGAATATGATATGATTTAGCTATCTCCGCAAAGAAATTTTACTAGAACCAGCATAGCTTGATCAAATCCCTGCCGTCATAACCGACCACGCGATGATAGCGGAGCCACGTGATACAATAATGGCTTTCAGTGTCAACGGCATAGAGTTTCATATGCATTCCTTCAAATCCTTTTTGTTATGCTTTGCACAAGAAAATAACAGCATGTATTCATGTTGTGTGCAAGAAAAAGTAAGCAAAGTGCATTACCTCAAGAAACTACTATAGAAAGAGTTAAGGTTCTTATACCCTTCATTTCCTTCCAATTTCCTGAATCAATGGATAAAGTTTTTTTCCACACCCTTCAATAGTTATGAAAGAATGTACCACACATAAAGAATACACAAAGGCACAATCATCTGGCATTATTCATTTGAATACCTTCACTACTTGGAGCGATATGATTCACTTAAAAAAAAAATCTTTCCAAAACAAAAAAAAGCAATACATCCCAAAATACTGCCTAGATATTCGTGCTTCCTGTACCCGACACTTTCTATAAATGTCCTCTATCAATGTCAAATACCTGCATTACAAAGGAGTTATGCTCAACGCAATAGCATTTACCAAAAGTAATAATTGTCTACATTCTTAATAAAGTAATTGTTTTTGAACTTTGTTCTTATGGTAAAAAAAAACTTCTTTAATTGTATCGGGATATTTTATTTGACTATCTTAAATACTTTTCGAGTCATACTCCACAAAAGAAGCGGGACGGACTGACGGACTAAGGGACGGACGGAAGGACGGAGAATACGACTACTATATGCCTTCATTTGCGGGCATGCAAACTGCCGCTTTCTTGGAAAATATTTCTTTCCTTCCTGCATGGTTGTCGTTTAATTTTATATTTTATTGAATTGTATCACACGTTGTCTATTGTTTCACACTTCAACGTTGACATTGACAACTAAATTATTAACTTTCTTTATGAACCTCATATTTAAAAGTATATCTAGCAAACATACAAACGATCAAACCGGTCATTTTACTTGTCATTCACTGACTTGCTAAATTTACTTGCCGTATTGAAAGACATACAAACTCTTTACATTCTTTTTTAAGTAAGCGCAGCTCACGTTGAGGTTTACTGATCATTTTTTTTTTACATCTTTAGGGTTTTAAATCCAAACCATTAAAATTAATTTAACATGATACATTAAACATTGATATATAATTATTTCGCGCAATACTTAAAGAATTTTAGTGGTAATACTTAATTTATATCAAGTGTGTGTACGTTATTAATGTTAACTGTGTCCAATCATAAATCACACACAAAAAAACATTACAATTAAAAAATAAAATAAAAGAAACAAGTCTTACCTTAGATAAGGAATTGTTTTTGAACTTAAAACTAAGTGTTGTCATGGCCTGAAAGAAAAATGCTGACAAGTGAATCAACTGAACGCACTAGTTAGTGACATGCATAACTATACATAACTTACATACAAATCAGTAAAAATGAAAACTTTTCATGTTTATGGTGTCAACGAACTCCTGACATTTGGAATACGAACATTTGCCGCTGGTATTAAAATATGTAAAATGGATAATACGTGTAGGAAACAATGAATCTTTACAGCATTCACTTGTGTTTTATTTATGGCAAATGACTCATTGTCTACACAATAAATGTACAGGAGAATACAAAATTAAACGTAAAACTGACAAAAGCTTGAGTCACTGACTTAGAACGGTATTAGGTGTTTAAACTGATTTACTAGCATGCTTAAACTCACAAATAGCATCCTGTGAATAAAACAAATACACTGGCATAAACACAATTTATCTCCTATAATTGTATTTAAAATAAAGCTATATAATTAGAAAAGTTCAGAGACAAGATGAAAGCACTTGAAACAAGCACCAGTTACATGATTCAATTTTGACTACATTTCTTAATGTACACACTATTATAGTGTCATTCTTTTCTATATATGATTAGTAAAATCTGAAGGATCCATTATAATTATATGTGAATAACAGCTCTTGATAGTTTTTATTTAGGATAAACGACCAAGAGTGCACGTTTGTTAATGTATCTAATTTGTAAATTTGGTCCTATAATACCAATGCTGTTATTAAAGATTTATCTTCCAATTTAATGTAGCTTATAATTAAATTAGCAAACATTTAAACCACAACCTAGTAGTGTTTCTAATTTTCATTGTAAACATGCATTCTTTACAAAAAAATGCGGTGGTCATAATGGTTTTGTTTCAAATATGCTATTATTTAGTTTCAAATATATGTTAAATATACCAATATATCATTGTTATTAATGTTTTTTAATGTCTCACGGGTTTGAAATGCATTGGAATTATACCACGAGTTGATCAAAATGCATACCAGGGTTTTCGACCGTCATTTTCGTCCAGCTTAAATTGTGTTATTTTTTCGCAGGATTGTAAAAAGTATTATATAAGCTAATTATTATTATCTGGGCACCAATAATCTGTAATGTATTATCATCAACTGCGAATAAAGATTAAGAGCTCGCGCGAGCATTCACGCGGCCCACCAATAATTTTTACAATTATGAGTTTTATTTTGTTTCAATGATCAATGTTTACATAACAAGCGTATTCATTACTTGTTCGAATAAATTTTAAGCACACATTTGCGTTAACAACAAAATTAATGAAACATCTTTTAATGATACTAATTGAGCTATGTCATAGTAATTGAGCTATGTCATAGTAATTGAGCTATGTCATAATAATTGAGCTATGTCATAGTAATTGAGCTATGTCATAATAATTGAGCTAAGTCAAAGTAATTGAGCTATGTCATAGTAATTGAGCTATGTCATAGTAATTGAGCTATGTCATAATAATTGAGCTATGTCAGAGTACTTGAGTTATGTCATAGTAATTGAGCTATGTCATATTAATTGAGCTATGTCATAGTAATTGAGCTATGTCATAGTAATTGAGCTATGTCATAGTAATTGAGCTATGTCATAGTAATTGAGTTATGTCATAGTAATTGAGCTATATCATAGTAATTAAGCTTTGTCATAGCAATTGAACTATGTAAGAGTAATTGAGCTATGTCATAGTAATTGAGCTATGTCATAGTAATTGAGGTTTGTCATAGTAATTGAGCTATGTCATAGTAATCTAGCTATGTCATAGTAATTGAGCTATGTCATAGTAATTGAGTTATGTCATAGTAATTGAGCTATGTCATAGTAATTGAACTATGTCATAGTAATTGAGCTATGTCATAGTAATTGAGCTATGTCATAATAATTGAGCTATGTTATAGTAATTGAGCTATGTCATAATAATTGAGCTATGTCATAGTTATTGAGCTATGTCATAGTAATTGAGCTATGTCATTATAATTGAGCTATGTCATAGCTATTGAGCTATGTTATAGTAATTGAGCTATGTCATAGTAATTGAGCTATGTCATAGTAATTGAACCATGTCCTTATACTTGAGATATAGATTAATAATCAGAATCTAAATCACTGGAATCCACGACTCATTCAACCTATAGCATGAATTTTGTTTAAGCTTAGATTCGTACGTTTTAAAATGAAGCGAATATGGTGAAGAAACTTTCATTTATAAACTACGGAACAAAACAAAAATATCGCGACTACAAAATGTCATCTAGTTTTAATCAAAAGCTTATATATATATATGTATCTGTATTGTATTTAAGAATGTTAAAGATATGTTTTAGTTTACCGCTCATCTTAACTTATTAAGGACATCAACCCCAATCAATTTCAAGACTTTAAACATGAAATATGGAACCTTCATATCTTAACTACGCTGAAGACACAAACAATACAACATATTACACTGTACTTAAATCAAGTTTGTAATATTGTATTATATTTATTATATCTTACAAATGTAGAAAAATAACGAATTATAAAACATCATTCTTGACAAGTTTTGTTGTTTTGCCATAAGTGTGTTTGTTTTTCAAAATAAACTCAAATTAATCTCTGCGATAATGTGTTATGCTTTAAGTCACTTAAGAAGATAATGACATGACAGTGACATCAGATTTATTAACTGTATTTTGTTTTTTTGTTATTAGTCTTTATAATATAAGAATTTGTCACTTTCCTTCAATAAATACAATCTAAATGATGAAACGAATAATCTCCTGACAATACAATTGGAGTTTCACTTTGTTTATATTTGAATTAATATACACAGTTTCATAAAACTTTCTTGACATAGCGAATTTTCTAGTGTTATCAATATAATGATGTCGAATCTTGTCGAAGATTGTCGAACTTCGTTTGCTCATTAACCTGTAAACGAAATTTAATTATGTGATTAAAATATACGCAATGATATATTAGCACATATATATGCACAGGCTTGGACAATGTTTCGTAACCGTGTATTTGTAAAGTATAAGACTAAAATTTCTGCGCTTGTCTATGATATTTGTTCGTGTCTTTATCTTAAAATTAGAATGCTTGTTGGCACAGCGAATAAGAGGATGGTGTTTTTATATTTAATTTTAAGCAAATTACAGGATTTCGCGTAATGTGAAGTCATACATATGACGTCATATGATTTCCCGAACTGTGGCTAATTTGGAAACTAGTGATTCAATTTTGTAATGTTATCCTAAAAGTTATCGTTATGGAAATTTAAATAACTTTATATTGTTTCAAAAGCCGAAGTTTGTGTTTACTACTTCGTTATTTAGTTAATTCATTTCAGAATCATTTAAAAAAGAAGTAAGGTATATAAAATAGTTCAATGACCGAACCTTATCATATTACTCGAGCTATAGTGTAATTATCAGGTTAATATTCACTATTATTCTCGTGTGGTACCAATAAAATAAGCACAAACACATTTCTTGTTGAGTACAAATACATTGGATGTTATTATGTTTTGGATTCATAATCAGCATAATTATAAATAATGTAATTAAAATGAATTAAGTCATACAAGATTATTAAACGATTATCGAGTATAAAGGATAACATAAAACAAATAAATATTTATGTAGTAGCCTACATCAGGAAAATTGCTCAGTAAGCAGGAAGTTTATACAAGAAACAAGCTTAACCATAAACAAAACGTACAAGACTTTCAATCCAGGTCAATGATCTACGTAAAACATGAACTCTGTATAGTTCTATATTAAGAACATCCAAATATCGGTCAACTTGTTAGAACATTATATTAATCAGAAATGTTGGTAACGATCTATTCATAATGGATAAGCTAGAAACATCCCTAAGAACGTGGCTAGCAAATTAGGAAACATCGAGTATAATTCTAAGAAATCCATGCTCAAATATCCACTCAAACACTTTGAAACGGTATTTAAGAGCCGCCACGGCTAATACGTCAGAGTGTGTTCAAGTATTGTTTAAGGTAATACGTATATTGTTATTTTTATGTCTTAAACTTTTGATATTTACTTGTAAATTGAATTATTTAATAAGGTATAACAATTTATTGCAAAGATTGATATTCGTTTGACCGGGATTTTGCTTTAATGACATTTTTCAATAAATGCATAGAACATCACTTTATATGCATTTATTATAATAATCTATTTACGCAACCATAAGCACTGGTCTACGTTGCATTACTGTATATTGTGCATTTTGATTTGCATAATTTAGCCCTAGAACCCTTATTTTAATTCGTACACATGTACTGCTATTAATGCAATTATGACAGTGCGTTTTATTATTCATATACTGATGATGTACGGTGTGGAGGGGGATGCCCTCGACCCCCACATACCTATTGACGAGGACAATAAAATATATAGAACGGAAAAAAAAGGTGAACAAGTCCCTTTAACTCATGTAATGAACCTAAGAACAAGCATACACGTTTCTCAAATGATTCCCGATTTAATATAGTTTTACTTTGGTAGTAAGGACGGACACCTTTCAATCAACTCATTCCGCACATGCATGAAATAAAAACCACACCACACAAAGAGCTTTAAAAGGTCCATATGCTATTGAAAACTTGTCAGGTATTAAGTATCATACAGGCATACATCTTACCCATAGTTCTATGGTTTGTTTTAGATTTTTATCAAATATATACATTATTTGTCATTATATTGTAAGTAAAACACATGTTCCAGTTAACCGCTGATCTTAAATAAGTTATGGTACCAACTCATTTATCATTATACTTAGACCCTTCAAAAACATGTTACTTCGCTTAAGACTTAAACATTTAAATACATGGTAATCAATTGCAATAAAACGTGTACAATTGTATTATCTTCCCATATTTAACTAGAATCAAAAGGCACAATCATACCACAGATGCATTTGTGAAGTTTACCTTAAAAAAAACAATTTCAATGTGAAATGTGAATATTAACACCCAAGACGTTTTCTTTTCCTTTATTCATACGGTTACGACATAAAGTTTACATAGTTAATAGACATGGTACCTAATGTGGACACTAGCCTTTTGTTCTAAAAGCATTAAACATAAATGTCAAATATTTCAGAAATGTTCTTTTATTACCTTTGTCAGTCGTTGCAATGACTCCTTCACCTGTAAATCAAAATTAATGATAACATATGCGTAGTATTCAGTTTACCCATAGATTTATGTGATATAAATTCCTCAATTTGCAATATGTTGATTAAGTATAAGCTTTGTTATATACTTTTCTTCCTATAACATGTGACGTCTTTTTATTTTATTTATGTCACACTATTATTTTTAAATCCTGTGTAGTGAAATGCCTTATATGATAACAGTGAACCAATGAATATTGGTTGAGCAAAAAACCTCTGATACGACTTTGAGAGTTACCGTGACATAGAAGACTCTGTTTAAAATTAAAACTACATTATGTTACGTCTAATTTGGTTTGGCTGAAATAACATTTCGTAAAGAGAAGTATTCTTTAAGAGAATGTCTATACGGGAAGTTATTTAAAAAGAAGATAAAGTATTGGTAACTTACACACCATACAGGCTTGGGGAAACAGAAAAGCAATTTAAACCGTTGGATTGGATCGCTGTTACAAACGATATCATGAGAAATCTAAGCAATGATTAATCAAAATATATTCCCGTGAATGGTATGGCAACCGAAAACTAGGTCTATGATCACTTGTTTAGTGCTGGAAACAGGCGTGTATTTATGAATGTATACTTTCGCGCATGTGTGTATGCCCATGTGTAAACATGTATGCATGTACAAATGTTTAATTCAAGCTGCATTATGTAAAGCTTCTGGTTTTGTACCAGTAATTTAAAATGTACTTTAGTGCATCAAACATTGGTGGGATTGTCGAGTCTTAACTTCTAAAATGCAATTGTGTAATATTGTGCTGTCGAGACCTGGGGCTTTGGGGGCAATGATATGAGCGAAAGAGACGCAAAGACGCATGGGAGTTGCAGTTTGTGTTTAACTTATAATACAATGCAATACAAAAGTGTGACATATTAACTACTCTAAAGCAAAAATTACATTATTATTTAGTAGAATTGCGCATACTAATTTGATGACGGGCAAGCATATGTAGCAAGCAAGTATTATTTAAATAATTATTTAAAAAAATCGCTATGGTATCGAATCATTACACATTCATTTTAAAAGATATCAAATTATAAAATAAGGTCATTATTCAACATACCTTAATATACAGAAAAAGCTGTTCCCATCTTCAAGTTGAAAGTTCTTAAGGAAGGTGCCATCAATTTCAAACAACAGTTCAAAGAAGTCTGAGCGACCATCCACTACTGCTTCCGTAACGACGCAAGAGAAGTATTTATGTTCATCATTCTAAAAACAAACGATGATAAACATGTTTAATACTTTGTGTTTCGTAAACCTTTCTGTTAAAGCTTACATGTTGAGCAACCTTTGTAAGTTCATCACATTTTGTATTAATAAATAATACATACCTATACAAACAGCACATAGAATAAAAACAGATGGATCAATAATTTGCGTTCAATGATTGAGCAATATATTTTAATCGTATATGCTATCATGTCATACACGTTATCTATTTATTACAAACGAACTATCGGAAATGTTGGTATTCGATCTTATAAAACTTCGCGAAACACTATTTCTGTTAACCTTCCATATTTCCTGCTCGAGTTTTGCTGTCTCAGCTTGCGACGTGATTTGTTCTGGAAAATATGAAAACACATCATAGTACATGTATCTGGTTCTAAAACTTAATCATTTCAGATGTAGCTCTTCATCAACGAGATTACAAGACAGGTGCATCTTTGAGCACGAATCTTCTCAACTTAATCAACGCGACCACCAACTTAGAGTAATACTTATAAATTATTCGGATTAACACGCTTTGACAGCACAAACTACAAAATATTGTTTGGAACGAAGACTTGATAATCAACATGTAGTAAATGTGTTTTTATTTTTGACGTCATTATATGTCACTGTACAATATTATCTCCTAACGGATATGTGGGGCTCTGTGAAATGTGTTTGTCATTTTAATTATAATACGATTAAGTAAACAAAGTTCATCACCAGTATATGACCTTTTTTGTAAATTTTATTAAATAAATCTGATTTTTTTTACAATATTCGTAATTTGTTTCTATTTTTATTTTGTATTGATTGTAATGCTCCCAACACGCAATACAAACTAACCCGCTAATCCGATTTAAGATAAGCAATTATATGCTCGAACATATGTTAAACAGGATATCCATATTTAACGCTATCCGAAGGAGTGTTTGTTTTGTTATAAAATATGGCCGTACCATACCCTTGTATAAAACGGAAACATACAACTCTAGTGGCGAGTACATCGCCTCTCATAAAGCTATTGAATACAGTAAACATGTTTAAAAAAAACAACAGAATAAATAAATCGATGTATGGGATCGGAGTATACATCTTATAAATACTAATTTTGAATATTAATTTTGCTTTATAATTTAGAATTGATAGGTATGGAGAACATTTAAAGTATACATACTTTAAATTGATTAATTGTATCATAATGAACACATACTTCTCGAACGTTTAGTTGAAGAAGCTAAATGTTGACATTATAATGTTAACAGACATAGCATACGACGCTTGTTTGTACAACATATACACCCCAACTTGTTTTAAGGTTATATAAAGGTGATAATGAACAAAGGTAAGAATTTTATCTTTGTCCCACCTATTCAATTAATATTATATATTTATATATATACATATAATATCATTATCACCTTAAGATAATTGTGGGCTCTACCTTTTGAGTTACCGATGTGATTGATTTAGATGGATATCGGAATTTGCTCAGGTACTTTATCTCGAACATTGATTACTTTTCGAGCTTCTGATGAAATGTGATGGATAAAACGACACAATAAAACTAGCATATTTGCCGATCTACCGACATCAAAACGAGACTTCGACATTTGAAATTTAAAATGGTCATAATTACATATCAAAACTTAACAAAGAACAATAATAAAATGAAACAAATAGTAAAAATATTTTGCAACTTGCTTTCTAAAAAACATTGTTTTGTGTTTTTATTATAGTTACCTTTCCAACAATTCCTAACCAAGAAAGTAGTAATTCCGTCCCACATTTTTGTTTTCATCGGCACATTCGTGAATCCCTGAAATTTACAGTTTTTTCCAGTTGTCGATAAGCTGAAATTATATAATGCTGAAATTGAATATATGTGTTCTTAAAAACGTAGAAATCAATGGTTTTTAAGATAAACAATTGAAGTCATTCAATTTGGCACTTAGTAAAAAGTGGTTTCAAACAATTATTTACACATCAAAAGAACATCGTTAACCATACTGTCATTCAATCAGTTTCAAACAAATCTCAAAGTGTACAATGAGTTAAAACCAATTGACTAGAATTCCGAATACAATATTAAATTAATACATAAACACGTATCAGCAAACATTTGTGTTAATTAAAGTAAGGCAGTATATACTTATCCAAGTAGCTATTGGAATTTTTGTTTAAAGTGAAAGCAAATACGCTGATGTAACTTGTTATATATATATATATCGATATTTTCATCCAAAATAATACTTTTTAACTATATGCTTTATTGAAATAATGTTACACATTAATTTAAAAATAAAGCACATATTTAAAGACTGAGAAAAACGGACAAATTAGTCGAAAAGAAAATGCTCAATATCATGTGATTGTTCTAGTTCAATATA
>VMBQ01010575.1:13664-25756 GCA_007657795.1 Dreissena rostriformis | reverse complement strand
GTAGTAGTAGTAGTAGAAGTAGTAGTAGTAGTAGAAGTAGTAGAAATAGTTGTAGTAGTTGTAGTAGTAGTAGTAAAAGTAGTGATAGTATCTCATTACGTTTTCACCCGTCACGCCATGATAAACGGAAGCGCTGAGTCTGTCTGCGCAAGGTTTATGTGGCTGAAATAAAGCGCAGCAATACAAAATAAGTTTAAGTAAATTGAACATCTATCCACTTTGTTAGATAGGTAAGTACCATTTACTGACACTATTAAATATAGGCAATATTAAACAATATAAGTTATGACAGAACATTGTGCTCGTAATCCTAAAACAAACAGATACGTGTATGCTTAAGCAAGTTTAAAATCGAAAGTACTTATTTGTAAATATGTTAGAACGCGCAAGGATAAGAAATTTATTATGAACATTTGCATCAATAAATTATGAAATAAATGAACCAATAATATTTATATCACCGATTTAAAGTACGCCATTCTCTAAGTCATGTTTTAGTTAGCGAACAATAAAATGTATAATGGGAAGGTTGTAATATATGACATGATTGGACATGATGTGACAAGTTTAAGAGATATCATATCATATCACTGCATCAGAGAACCTTCTCCTACTTCTTTATGGGTAAAGCCCGTAATTATGCACTTAACCGACGAGCACTCAACTTGTTTCGGAGATAGGAGGAGCATGTCCTGATAAATAAGTTAATGAACACTTTTCACATCGTTGTGGCCACAAATGTTGCTTTGCCTCATTGTGTTTAAACAATTACATGATTACTTTTAAGTTGTAATTATAGTACTGTTATCCTTTTTCCTTGTGTAGTATAAATAAAAGGCCGCAATTAATGCTTATTTAGCGTTGGTAAGAACATTATGTTCATAAAAGTATATTCAATACTTCTTTAGTTATCACAGTATCCAATTTTGCGCACAGGCGAACTCAGAACTGACCGATAAAAAGACGGATGCCAAACGTTTTTATCGACACTGTAAAATATCGGTTGGGAACTAAGCAAGACCATTCATATTTATAAGTAACATTTATAATAAAACATTACCATGTTTATGGGGAAATGCTTTGTATTCTAGCATGAGCATCAATCAATTTCGAAGATGAAGCGCGTTTGTTTCCATTTGTATGTTGTATATTACATATCATTTATTGGCTCACAAATATATTTCTTGCAAAACAGATAAGCTTTATTTAAAATGGTTAAAGATATAATTGCTTTACACATATAATTGTTATGCCTATCATCTTGCAGATTGGTTATTTTGACACATGACACTAAATGTTTTCCTGGCAAAATCCTTGTTATAAAGATTATGTATGTGCGGTTTAGAAACATGCATGTATTTTATCTGTTCTAACTGATTGAGAGTCGTTCTATAAGTATGTCAATTTCTCTTATTTTAAACCTTGTTATCCGCTTCCATTACACACATATTTGTAAAAGTAAGAATACATTAATTTAAACAAACTGACCCAAAGTTATGCGGTTGGTTGGCCCTTGCATGTGAAACTGCGGACAAACAATGTTTTCTATGGATATGTCCTAGTTCTTGTATAATATGTCCGACTCGAGTACTTTTACTTCGAGTATAATATTAAGCGTTTGGTTTATAGGCCTAACATAATATCTGCCGTCCAGTGCCATAGTATGTTTTACATATTTATTTGTAGAAAGCAAGGATATGGCAGCTATCGCCGAAGGATACATGTTCTGCTCTGCGTGTTGTGGGTTTTGCAAAATAAGTTCAAAATGTAATCAAAATCATAAGCAAATTCCGGACCACGTTTTGAACCCTTTCGAGAAAATGAACGAAGGAACAGTATGTATCAAACATCCAAGTGAGTCAAAGGAAGAGACAGATTTGCACAATGAAGCTTGTGAGATTCATAAAACAGAAAAATCTAGATTGTTTTGTAAATATCACAACGTTCCCATTTGTGTACGATGTCTACTATCAGGTCATAAAGAATGTATAAATGATACTATCGATCTTCTAGATATAAAATTGGAGGAGCTGAGCTCAATATGAAAGAAAGCTTGTCAGTTATAGCAGAGTTAGAAGACGAAATAACTAAAACTGAAAAAGCCCTGGCAGAAAATATCAAATTGAACAAAGATTGCCACACAAAATTGAAAAATGAAATTGATACATATTTCTTAAAATTAACTGGCCAACTTCTTTTAATGAAACACAAAGCCGAAAACGCAGGCTCAGTTATTCATAATCGTTATGATAGTGAACTCAATAAACTCCCAGATAAATGTGAAGACATTAAGATGATGGTTAGTGAAAAGAAGCGGTTAATCAAGGGGTTCGTAGAGAAAAAACACCAAGGCCGACTCTATGTAGCGGTGAAGAGTCTTTGTCTGGAAACAGCAGATATGAAAACAAAATTGAGAAATATACATCACAATAGTCATATTGAACACATATAATTTGAGACAAACGACGCCTTACAAAAAATGTTGTTCAGAAATAATGCAGTAATAGGAACGCTGCAAGAGACGACCGATGGAAGTGATGAATGTAATGATGTGCAAGTGAAGGTAAGTGAATTCAAATACATGGATGATGATCATAATTGTACACACAACATGTTTCACTCTTTCCTGATAAATTTCAGCCCAAAAGGCCTTTTTGAAATTTCTTATTACAATTTGACTACATTTTCTTTATGTTACTCAACAAACAATCGTATATTTACGTCAAAAAGCAAATCAAAAGGGAATGATGTCTAAACAGCAGTGACGCTAATTAGCGCTTTATTTTCTGTGTTTATTACTATTATTTTTAATGGATATGAAACTGAGCATGATCAGATTCATAGCATTTTTTTATTCTAAGCAGGGATACAATATCCCTTTTTTTAAAAAGTGTTAACGATAGCTTTAGATGAGAACTTTTCGACCTATAACATTCTAAAGTATGCAAAATATACATTTAAAGATGCTTAATCTGTAAAATAATGGCCCTATTTTGTAATTGATCTCATACTTATTGAAAGCTTAACGTTAAAAGTGACAAATGATACAAGATTTGATGACATCTTAAAACTTAGGAGTGTTTATTTGCCTTTTAAACTGGTCTGTCAAAACGTCGGTTTGTTTGGATTTAGGCGGTAAACGACTGCTTTCAATGATATATGCTATAATATCTAGACACAATTGTCAAAACGGGCTTTTAAAATCTACATACACAAAGCCAGAAAAGATTACAGCTTTCTTCCTCCAAAGGATTATGTTTCATTATAAGTAGACTTGTCAATATTGCCAGTAGGGATGTAGGAATGAACACATTAAGTTAAATATACAGATTCAGCATCTGTTAAAAAGAATAACGACATAAAATAAATGATAGATTAAAAAGTGTCATACTGATTCATCTAACCGATTTAGTATGGGTATCATTTTTCCAAGACTATGAAACAGAATGGCAACTTAGTTACAAATGCGTAAAGGATATGTGTTTAAAGGCAATTCTTATCTTGCTTTCGAAGTTAACTAGAAAGTCTTATGTAACTTTGTAATAGTTCCGATGCAATCGAGCTAAAATAAATAGGTTAAAACTAAACCCAAACTAAGTTTTACATAATGTGCTTTTGTCCTGGTTAAAATTCAAGAAACCATAATAGTGCGCTTCATTATGAAGATTAGAAGTAGCTTTGATTGTAAGCATAGTTGAGTCATGAAACTTTTTGTCGAGCCTTCCAGAAGACAGCTCGATATAGTAATCACATTAGTGAAGATTAAGTTCGTGCCCGTGTGCGTGTGTGCCTTCAAGCTTGTCCGAACTTTGTAATAGCATACCATAAATGTTCACCATCATTACAGAACGTGTTGCGTGTTACATCCGTCTCCTTATTACAAAGCTGAAGGTCACGCGTATGTCAAATTCGGTCTTGGCTTCATCTTGCAATTTTTTAATAAACCTCCTAAAATGACACCCATGTGGAGACAGCAACTTGCGTTTAATACCGTACCTTGAAGGTCAAGATCACGCTAAGAGGTCAAAGGTAACATTTTGCCATTAAACAGTTCGTCTGGACTGTAACATTGTCGTCAATCACACACATTTAAAAAATCTTACGGTAATGTCCAACATGATAATACTAAGTGTTTCGTGTTAAATCTTCTTCCATTTCTCAAAGGTTAATGTTAACTTAAAGGTCAGAAGTTTAATTTGGCCCTAACACCGCTGTTATGCATTTTTTGTTTTTAATTACCATAAGTATTCACCATTTTGAGGAGTGTAACTCCCTTGAAAAAGAAAGGGTGTGATTAAATACCAAAGTTAAATTGTGTGTTTGGTTCATTTAGAAATAAGAACAAGCGCTACTGACACTGACTTAACATGTTGCCCACAGGCATCTTGCATTTTTTAATTTGTGACATGTCAATTTCTCTGCAGCTGCTGTATTTATTATAATAATAGTTCGTGATGTTAATCTGAATTATGTGCTGTTAACGTATTTATAGCAACTATGAATCACCGTATTTTGTTACAGATTCGAGAAATATGTTTTCAATTTGTTCATCGACATATTATATTTTTATTGAAAATTGTTTTGTCATCTATTATTTTGAGCTGAGACATTTAAATAGGTCTATCCTTATTATTGCAATCGTTTTTCTTTCTTTCTTTCGCTTGTGAAGCCTACATTTGTTTCAATACGACTGTCTTCTACAGATTCGGCTGCCCCGATCCATCATACCTTGAAAGAGTGACTGAAGAGCTGAAAGCCAGGGGAGTTACACATGCCGCCATTGATCCGAATGATGCACTGGAAGACACTGTGTATTCCATTTAGAATTGGGCGCTGTCGATAAGTTTAGATGCAGTTCCTGACCATTAAATATATGTTTTATAAAATTAATAATAGTGTAGATATATTTGGGATTTAATTTGATCGAATAAATGTACATCTATTTTCTTTAACTTCAAGTGAAATGTTGAACAGTGGGTATTTTATTTAAATAAATGTAAATTGTTAATTACTTACCCATGTAGTCAAGGGAAGTTTCAGATTCACTAGACGAAATGTTTTAATTGTTAGTGGCGTTTTAATTTGGCTGGTGGTTATTTACTTTTGTCACTTACACACGTGCTACTGGCAAGTATAGTTATGAACTACTGTCACATAACTTTTTCCTTTAACATGTAGTGAGCGTAAGCAATTTGAAAATTAGCATAAATAACTATATTTTATCTGCAAAATATGGCCTATTTGTTTGTTAAATGTAAACTTTATATTATCAATTCTAATCAGATGTTGATTCGTATAAACAATTGCACGAACTAAACCGAGAATGAATATTGAAGAATAATATTCCCAAATGTTCCCAAGTAGCTGATCAATGTCGGTAAGCTATTCCATTCCGCCTCAATTCAGGTATGAATCTGTTAATCGATGTCTGAAAATATACTTCTAAAAAAACAAAGGTTCACAATTTACTGATATTTAATAATATTTGTTTAGTAGAAGTATGAAGTGAGTAGTGTTATTAGTTCTTGATGTGAGTAATTATATAAGTACTTTCCTTTTCGGTACTTAACCATTTTTCTGACACTTATCACACAACTTCTTTTGTTTATACCATAGTATTTAGTGTGTTGGAAATGTCCAAAATACTTTAACTGAATATGAAATATTAAAGTGAGCGCCACACTGGTTACTGCAACTTTATGCCAAAGTCATAGTTCATATAGTCATAGTTAGAATTTAAATATGTTAACAACAAAAGGTTTAAAAGTGTGTATTCAAACTGTGTTATGGACCTTTCAGAACTTGAATGGTATGATTTAACTTATGCAACACACATCTTGTCTTTATTATATCTAATACGCGTCATTAGTTATATATATATATATATATTATAGCGCTATTTCTTAAGTATTTGTCTAATGTATAGTTCAGTAAGATGTATACCGTAAGTAGATCGTAAGAATGGTGTGTATGTTATTCAAGAATAAATATATGCTAAAATCTATGTTTCGTTTTTTCCATCGAGTATATACATTTAAATAAAATACATGTGAGATGCATGCATACAACTGTTGAAAGTAGTTTTCATCCACTGATTATGAACTCGTTGTACAAGAACGGACAAGAGGGGATATTTTGCTTAGCACCTATTTACCGGTGGCTTGGTGATTCTGTGTGATCTCAGTTTTCAAAGGTCAAGTTCCCAGGGCCTTCTTATATTGAAACTGTTTAGATATGTATACTATTTGTTTGCAGAATATATCTAGAGTACACATTGACATACGATCAATTAAGTTAGTTTGCCGGTATCTAGATATCGATCCAAATCAAGGAGCACATACATACAAAAACATGTACTGTTTGTGTCGCTTCCAGTAAAATCTAACGCTTTCTATTTACTAAGTTATTACCATATCTGTGCAGATATATCTGGGGTATGGTATCATGTAAAGGGTCTATCCAAGTACTGTGTGGGTTTCTAAGGGTTGAACGTATTGTCCGAATAAGCGCCTTCAAACACGTTAACACGCATTCAATCTGTCGTTTTCAGACGATATCGAATCTAACGGAAACTTGCTCGACATAAATCCAACAAGTCTGACAACGGACTAAAATAAATTTTACGACTGAGCAATCTGTATTTTGGTAATCTTACCGTAATATCTACAGAGAAATCTTCTTCATATATTTTTGCAATAAAAAAATTAAATCCATTTTTAATACAGTAATAAAGTTTTTGCCACACGTTTATTATAACCCCAAAAACGAAACTTAAGAGAGTGTGAATTGAAATCACTAGGTCCGTTGACCATTATTTTATACTTTTCAATGTACAACATTGACACTTTCAGGCACTGTTCCTCGTGATAGGACGTTGCGCATGTGCGTGTTTTATCCTTTCTTTAAAATTACAAAAGGTATTCCCCTTCTTAACTGAGAAATTCTATACCAGCATGCCATTTGTTTATTTTATATTAAAATTAAATATCTAGGTGTTAACGTCAACTTAAAAATAAATAGGTATAGCTCATAAGAGTGGGAATTGCAGTGTACAAGACCCGTTACTCTTATAAATTTTTTCCGGAGCACTCGAAAGCTGTACGTATGTCAAATTGAAACTGAATAAGTGTGTATACATCATTGAGGGGATGTGAAGTTCACAAGAGCCGTAACTCTAGATGCCATATTTTAAGAGTTATTGCCTTTCGTTGTTTGTGTTATATTTATATCTGGAAAGGCAAAAGAGGCATCAACTTTTATCTTAATATATAGGGAGGTTTCGATGAGGGAAAGTGCAGTGCCTGAGAACCATAACTCCTGCTTAAATATGTTCACAGTTATTTCCCAAGTGAATGTTCATGCTAAAATTGTGTCCATGGCATATCTTTACTATGACATGATATATCAAGTTACAACTTCATAGAAGTTGTTAGGAAACTCGTTCTTTAAACTGAACTGCACATGCCCTCTGACAAAGTGGCACGAAGGATATTTAATTCACGACAGTAACAGTTATAAATACATTACTTAGCAAATTAGCGATGACAAGCTTTTCAAACGCTTTATCATTTTACCAATATTGAATTATAAGTGTTCATAAACGAGCAGATATTTTAATCGATAGAGGAAGGGCTGTTATGACGAATGTTTGTAATGTATGCATTATTTTCCAAATCCAAGACATTGTTTGTTGGAAAAATTGACACTTTGCTACACTGCGAAAAACTCCCTTTAAGAGAACTGGTTTCGTCTATTATTCTCTCACTTGTCAAAGCTATACACATTTTAAAATGACTAAAACAATGGAAGCAATTCATTCTGATTATCTGACAAGCACTTTTTATTAAAAACGTTATATATCTTGTTAAAGAATTTGCAATTCATTATTTATTTCACAACGAAAACAGTTAACTTAAGCTATTCGTCTTATAATAGACTTTAAAATTGTAAAGAATCGGGGCAAGTTTGTTAATCTTTTAAAAACTATTATACATTTAGTGTAATTTGATGGTATTATGTGGATTTTATTCCACAATTATAGAGCCAAACGTATTTGTAGAAGTGTGAACTGCTATGTAATGATTCAATCACCCGGGAGCTGAAAGACAAGTTAATGACGATTGTTTTCTGAGTAGTATGTACTTTACAAATGACAAACAAATTAAGTATAAAAATGTAATACCCGTTGACCTCTGACAAGTATTTTTGGAAGATATGTTTTATTGTCACTGTTCATTTCCTTAATGTCACACATTATTGGAAGAGATATTTTAGGATTATGGACGACAACTTTCATTTCATGAACATAAAGCGAGAAGCACTTAGCTATTGGTAACAACAACTGGAGCTGTTCGCCCAATTATTACCGCTTTGTTTAAAATCATATTAAAATGAAACTGATTTGAATACATATTGAATTATGTACATGCATTTAAACCTTAACATCAACGTTATAAGACCTTGACTTTTAATTAGTTCCCTTCTTTAAACTTCTGTATATATGAATGATTAATCGATCGATGATATAAAACATGTTCATGAACATTGTCCGGCTCAAAGCCCAAGTATACCGATTTCAGTGCGTTGTTTTGGTTTAAATGATGCTACTTTCTATTGTCTTTTTCAATAATGCACACGATATATAACTCAAATAGTTTACACACGGTAACAGTGGTTACCGGAAACGAATAAGGGAGGTAACCGCTGCAAGAAGGTTATCAAACTCCTCGCCACGGTTACCTCCGCTGCGTTTAACCCTAGTGAAATACTTCACGATCTGGTTACATTTACTTAAATTTATTTTTTTCAGATACAAATCAAAATCAGTAAAATCTTCTGAATACTGGGGCATTAATACATGGTTAACATACACAATGATATTGAATTTGTGTACCGTTATATAATAGAAATGATAAATGAATTGATCATCATCGCGATTGATTATTCAATCAAAACATATTTGCTGAAGTTTTGTTCCAGTGTTTTAACACAAAGTTAAAGAGCTCAATAGAAAGGTCTCAATATTGTACGGTATATTAAATATAATTTGAAAATAAATAATGTGTTTATAAACAATGACTGATGTTTATTTTAAAAACAACATATTTTAGAACAACCATGTTTAATAAATACACTAATTATGCTCGAAAGAACTTCACACTGCGTGTTTTGTCGTTATATAGAAATCTAATTATTCGTCAACCTGTCGTGCACTTTGGTAACTTCCGTGTGTAGTTCGAAGTTTATTAGTTCCTTCTGCGCCTGAGGCAGCATGATGTGAGGACCTTGTTGCTAAGTTCCTGCTCATTTTGAGATTTATATACTTACAACATTTGGCGTATATCGTGTTGTACCTACATACTTCTTTTAAACAAAGACAATTTCATCATTGTGACCGAGTCTTAGTAATTAGGTAAATACTATAAATAATACCTCAAATTTTATTTCTGCTTTGCACGATTAACAAGCTAATACGCAAAAGGAAAATCTTTACTTTTAACCAGCCTTTTGGGTGATGAAAAAACTGTGTCAGGATTAAAACTTTTTTTGCACATCACTTGTTACATTCGTGTTTAAATAAACTATTAAACTTTCAGTTATTCTAAGCAACAAAAAGTCAATTTGCTTAATTAGGATTTGTGTTACCTTAAACAATTTATTACAGTGGGCGTGATGTTTTCTAATGTAATGCCAATTTATTCGAATTTGCTATATGTACATTTCAATAAATATGTTGTGATATGACAATTATAATAAACGAGTCAACATTTAATCCCTCGTGTGATAAACGGTCACATTATGGACACACCAGAGCGGGATCTTTTGTGCGCATAAAGATATTTTTCCCTAGCATAACTTTGTCAAGCATCAATATGTTTCGACACAATGTGGAAACATTTATACACATGATATGCTGTAATGTCGCGCCCAAGTCCTTGTCCCATATGGCCAAGGTCAATGTCACAATTCAAAGTCTACGATAAAAAAAAATATAAGGAATTAAATAATGCCACTTTGACAAGAATGGTTTGTTTTGAATACATTTCAATAACTGACAATTGTTGTCAGACCGAGTGCAACGCGCAGGATCCGGCGCCTGTGTCCAATTCCAAGGTAACGGTTCAATGTTGAATATAGCAAAAAAAAACTCCGAACAAATTGTCCATGGAACAGCTTTCTCCGTTATGGATAGATTCTCAATGAACTTGGAAGAAGTTGCAAGCATTGTGAAACGGCATGCCAGGCACTGGAGCATTGTTGCTAGGACCAAGGTGAAAGGTTAAATCTCCTATAACGCTCAAACTCAACAAATATTCCGTAAAATAGTTCGAAGAAATAAAGTTAACACATAGACAATAAGTGTTCCGTATAGCAATATCCGAAATATCAACGCTAGATGTGGTCTGGCAGCATAGATTTAACAAATATATAAAATCTGTGTTTGTTTTTTTTTTTGGAGCACAATATATTCCATTTTAATTTCCCAAACACTAAATTGGTACATGACCATGTGTTAAATATATTGTACGACAAAACAAAAGAAAAAAAGAGCATTTTGTATCTTGTTAGATAAATGTTACCAAAGCACATCTAGCGTTGAAATGTTGGCTATTGCTATAATGAACACTGATTGTTTATGTATTAACTTTATTTTTCGAAATATTTTACGAAATATTCGTTAATTTTGAGCGTTATAGGGGCCTCAAATGCAAAAGTTTACTCAGTTAAAACACAATTATTGATAATTGTTTACTCAGGTGTAACGCTAATGATATAAAAATATTTCATCTTTTTTACAATGGTGTGAACGACAATAATGCACATGCTGATGTCTCTTCTATTTTCAGTAGACTTTTCTATTAATCAGTAACGCACATGACAACTGCTCTCCTCATAAGCGCGGTTGTTGTTGTGTTGTTTTTTTTCATTGGTAATTTCTCCAACATCCCACATATATTTAAATTTTCAATATAAGCAAACGTGTTACTGTCTCAACAATCCTTCGCACAGTTGTGACGCACGTGATAATGTTTTCATCTTGAGTAAAATTGTTAATTCAAAAGTTACACGCACGTTACTTGCTCGTCAATCCTTTGTGCAAATGTTCATTACGTAGTTACGCACATTATAATTTTTCCATTCAAATTTAAATTGTTTGTTCAGAAGTAAAAAAAATGGTACTCGCTCGTCCATGTTAAGATCAGTTGTTTATTCAATAGTAACGCACGTGATAATCCTCTTCTATCCAACATACCCTTGGGTATTCAATAACAACGCATGTAGTAACTTCTTTTTCAGGCAAAGTACAGTACCTTATTTGCAGTTGTTTATTCAGTAGTAACGCACTCGATAATTGCTTTCTGTTCAAAGTTTGCTGAGTAGCCATAATTAATTAACAAAACTATTTTATGTTATTTTTAAAAGAGTTTTTCTTTTGTTATAATGATTTGTACAAGACGTATGATGATCGTCATATGGCATGCATACTGTACAATTATGTTGAAATATATCAGATTACATGTGCTTATTAAGCAGCAATAAACAGTTAATTATAACGCATGTTATGTGGTTCATTTATTCCATTGTAAACTCAGTTACACAATGTGCAGTAAAGTCCGTTCGTTTTTGGACCGTTCTACATCTTGTGAAACATAATATCCTTAAAAACGCATCGCGAAATTTCTTACCAGACATGATATATATGAACAAATTAACCCAGTTATGGATTTCGGAAATAATAAAGCCAAGTCCAGTGTACAAAACAAATCGCACGAAATCCACGTGACTGTTTTGGAATATAACCAATGGATCAGGGTAAAGAATGTCCCAGATTAGCGCTAGTAAATACGGAATGTGTAGCAGAACAAATACCGCAGATATTAATACCAAAGTGATTGCCAATCTTGCCTGTTCATGCCTAGGTCTTTCTAAAATACTTTTGTTGTTTGTCCATTGTATTCTCCGTTTTCCGTTGGCATATATTGTTTTTATAATGATCATATTTGATACAACCACGATGCAAACTGGTATTATGACGATGTTAAATGCTTCGAAGTGTGACCACGTGCTGATAAGATCAGTATTGTAGCAAA
>VMBQ01010575.1:0-13445 GCA_007657795.1 Dreissena rostriformis | reverse complement strand
ATATATACGTAAATAATAATTGTACAATCAGAAGATGTTGGCCCTGGTTATTTGATCCAAGCGTTTCACGCATTCCCTCGAGCGTTTCAATAACGAATGACGCGACAATATAACTCAAAAGTACACATGTACAATGTGTCTACCTGTGAACGCGAAAATTGTGTTATAACGAAAACAAAACATACATCAGTCTTGATAAAGTGTGTATAACTGTTATACAAAATAACATCAATATATTTGGCTATATGTTTAACGTAATATTTTCTTATTGAATCAATAAGAATCAATTACCGAATTAAATACGGTGTTTTCTAGATACTTCTCTTAACTTATGTTAAAACAGCGCAAAAAAATGGAATTTATATGTTGACAGATTATTTATCAGTACACGTTTACACCGTTAATTTCGATAAGCAACGGATTGGATTAATATTGGCATCGTCTGTTTTGATTGGCTAACGAAATGTTAAAAACTTAATTATAATTAGTTTAAGAACATGCATTTGATTAATTTAGATCCTTGTATTCGCGCGTCTATGAAACTGTTAACAAAGGCAACGTTCAATTATTAAAACATATATATTTTCATTACTGCAGTTGACTAAAATATTTAAATGTATGAGGCTAACTGATGATATGTATACATACTTATGCACCGAGTGTCGATATGCAATTTCTTCAACATTTGGTCATAGATTAAAAAAAAGAACAACGTACATTAGGGAGCGAAATCAGACATATGAAGCAGAATCATACTTAAACTACATTTCCGTTTATCATTAGATTGCTTAATTCATAACATTTTAAAGCGTTAAAACGCGAAACGCTTAAATAATGCGACGTGTTTATGTTCTTTGCTTGTATTTCGGATAAAATGTATTCCGAGGTTTATATTTATAAATATAAAGCATTTATTTACAAACTTTATGAAGTCCCCTAATTAAAGTAAGTTGGATAACGTTTATATCACCCATAATCGAAAAGAAGATTTGTGCTTTGAATTAATTTAAACAACACATATTTTCATGTGTTTCGATTTATTTGCATATTTTTTTGTATTGCGTTATGCCGGTGAAAATGGTGCCGTCAACACGTAATGCCGTCGCTTAATGTTTTTTGTTTGAGTTAATCAACTTTGTTTGGTTAAGAAAAAATACCCGTTAAATACACGTGGATTTATTGATGCAAATCAAAGAAATTTGCAATAAAAACTAATACACCGAATAACCATGCTGTCACTTTAATTAGAAATCTGAGTATAGTTATCTCTAATCCAAATCCATACCATTTTTAAGCATACTGTTATATTAATATTGCAGCGAATATATAACTGTAATACAAAGCACAATATATGTGTGTTCTGAGATATTACAAGCATGCGTTAAACTTACCAGATTTCGTGTTTGTGTTGATAAAACGCGTACATGTTTTATTTTTATTTCATTATTTAATGCGTGAGTTCTGGAAACTACATTCAGAGATTGTTTTTATTTTCTGAACGATTCTCTCCGTATAATTAATGCTTGTCAAAAATATGTGTGAACACTGGAAATACGGTCGATACACACAGCTATTCTTTTTTCAATGAAATTTCGAACTAGAGATACTTTTAAGTGAATTTTCTATATTTTATTGGTACAAATCATTCTAAATATCTTTGTACGATGAGCACATTAATAAATTTAAGAACTATATTATGATTTAAGCAATAATTTCTAACTGGAAACGTTGCGCTTTCAGCAGTTATTTTAGCTTCCATTCTCCAATGCACAATAAGCTTCGCTCCAACCGTCGCCTTAAACTAGGGTTTGCGTCATACCTTCCAAACTCCAGCACCAGTTTCTATACTAAGGCAATTGGCCTTATCATATAGCTGCAATAGATAAGTCAGTTATATCCATCGATATGTTGCATTATTTTAACAACTTGTTAACCAATATGATATATAATTATAATCATGAAATAATCTTACTATAAAAATAGGTGTTCCTGACATTAATATTGGATCAAAGCATATACACGACCGAAATTCATCGTCATCTATAATAATTGTTTGACCTTCGTACTTTAATTTGTAAGCGTATTAAGCTATCAAGCATGTACTTAAATTATTATGAAAATTTTATATTATACAAACATTTTGCTTCTATGTAAGCATAGTGTCGAGAGTAATTAAGCATGTGTGTAGTCATTCACAAAAAATATAATGAAGCTTACATGCACTAACGATCTTATACTTAATTGGGTAAAGCATTTTGTGTATATGACACACCACAACACCTAATCCCATACTTACACCTTATAATGTGTATAACATCTGATGAAGTAACGAACACCACCGATGAACAAGAACATCAATACATGTAATGACGTACACTTTCTTTTCACCTACATTATTGAATTGTGTATTATTTAAATCAATTAATATTAAATTAACAACACATGCATGTAAAATGTAAATGTATTCTAAATCACATTTATCAATAAAACACATTTAGAAAAAGCATACGTTAAAAACATAACAATTACATCAATTGCTTTGAACCAAAAATATTTGGACACAGTCTTGTTATGTAAACCTGCGACTGTCTTGTGGCCTCTGTGAAAAAAGATGTCCGCTTTGTTACTCAAACAGTTTAAATCTGGTTACAAAACCTCCGCGCAGAGTTATGACTGGAACCAGCCGAACACGATCAAATCCCTGTCGTTATAACCAACTACGTGATGAAAGCCGAGCCACGTGGTTCAACTGTTTTCCCGTTTTTACTTTTACTGTTTTTAATTTATGTAATATATTTTTTATTATGAACTTAAACTTATACATTATTTTCAAATTATAAAAGAAAATGATACAACTTTTCATAATATAATACTTATAAAAAAAAAAATCCTTCAAGATCTTGAAGGATTTTCTTGTGATGGCAGAGATTGTATGTAAGAGAATGCAACGACAACTCTGCGTGGAGATTGTATATTACCATGGGCCTTGGTTATAATGTGATCATGATAATAGGCATAATAGAACGACCAAGTTCAATCATCACTCAGGTAACTAGATGCACTTCTCAAAAATTGCCATTGAATTACAAAACTAGGCAAAATTAAAATTCTCAGCTCTTTAACTCAAATAGTTTAAATTGGATCATCATGAAACTCGTGGTTATGTTTGTTTGCACAATATCTCGGTCAGATTCGATAACCTGTCAGATCACTTGAAGCACTTCTGGATAAAAACCCTTTCATGATAAGACTGCTAACATAACCTTTGTCGGCTCTCAAACTCCAACAGTTTAAATGGTTCCTATTTATACCAGATGACACTGTTTGTTGGCATAGTATCTCGGCCAAGTGCAGTAAGCAGCATGGGCCCGTATTCACCAATCTCTTTTTAGACTTAAGAATAAATAATAGACTTAGAACCAAGTCTCCAGCGTTTGCATATATACAGTCTAAAATTGGTGAGTATGTCAATAACAAAATGCTCTTCATGAAGAAAGATGAAGATAGAAATGGTTAATGCCAAGTTTGAATCAAAACTAAAGCATTTCTTGAATATTCCAGTTTACAGAATATGCGTTATTCCTAGACTTAAATCTAAGAATTCTTTGGTGAATATGGACCCGGATGACATTAAACTCTTCTGAATTATGGCTCTTTAATATCCGAAACGTGCAATTATAATTTTCTCCACACATTTCCGCAACCACTTATACAAACCTCTTACTTATATTCTATAATTCGAGCATAACGATAATACCAGACCTAATTCGTATGGCCTATAATGGCAGACTTAAATGCCTTATTACGGATAAACGAGTGATATATAAATTTGTCTTTATTTATAGAGGATTGCTACTTAAAACGAGAAAATATACTGTGTGCGACGATATGACTTTATTATGGTTACTATACAAAATTGCATACGACATTTATATATGCTATATCCTATATCAAATAAGGAATTATTTAACGATATACTCTTTAACAGGAATGCGACGGCTACACTTATCCATGTCTGTTTAGTGACTGGAAAGCCATTTGCATGGCAGGGTAGTACTAACAACTTTGATATAAAATATTTCAGGAATCAATATACTAAACATTTTATTATTTTAGTTTGATTTGACATTGTTTATAATAGATGTATGTCTGTTCTTTGTTTCAATTAAATAAAATATGAAACTACTAATACAACAATACTCATATATTCATCTAACTCGCTGGTAATAATTGAGAATATATAATCTTGAAAAGTTCGATAATACGCCACTCCGCAATTAGCACTGTTTAAATTGACCCTTTATTGATTAAGCAAGGTTAAATCAAACCTGTTCACTTTTCCATTCAACTAGTTACACTCAGATCATCATTAAATTTGGTCTCAATGTTTATTTAATCTCAGCTGAGCAGAATATCATAACATTGTTGTTCACATTAATAATAATGGTTTCTTGTGTTTCAATATTCATGTTCATAAACTAGTTTAGTTAGGATGCGTGAGTGAAAGTTCTTTGTTTCATGGGCAATAATATCAAATTTAAAAACAACGTATTACTGTTTGTATTACTGGGCAACTATACGCAAAACGAGCAATAGGTACATGTATTTGATTTATTGACAATACATATAAGAAAAAGGATAAATACATGTAAAAGTTAGAAAGGAAAAATAAGACGCAAGAGTAAAAACATGTGTGTGCATATAATTATAAAATACTGTATAGATGGACTAATGTACGTGTTTCGACTATAACAGAACGTAGGTAAACAATTCATAAAACATCGAAAAGAAAACAGCAAACAGCAACACAAATACAACATAAGGTATATTAATGCAGAGCAGGTCCTATATTTGTAAAAAGATTCTGAATGATTAACTATCATATAGGGATAACCTTTTATAGTTTACAAATTTGAGCGTTATGTTCATTGATTAATTGATTAAACAGCTGCTCGTACCAAATTAGCAAGAATTTGGATAAAATGCTTTTATAGGGCCGCAAAAACATATATTTCATATACGATAACCAGTCAGAGGAACTTCTAAGTTTTTGCCCACATGTTAGCCAAAGTTTGTCCAATTAAAGTTGTCCCTTTTTTAATTCAAGATCAATGTAACCAAGAATTTAAACGGGCGTTTTGTGTGACATGTTGGTTCTCGTGTTTTTATAGTTTAAACCTTTTAGTGCATTCTCTTCATAATATGAAATTCTGCTTTCTACGTCAATGAGACAAATACAATGCATTTTGGATCAATATAGAAGCACACACGGAATTGACTTCATCACAATTTGAATATTGCACAATTAAAAAGGCGTTCAGTCTGATAAAATTCACATTTTAAAAATCTGTACGTAGGGTTAATATTAATGCACGTTTATAAATGTCAACATATTACATTCAAACTTGAAGATATCACAATTTAAAACATTGTATATACATGTACATAGATGTTTACACAAATAATGTTTCAGTAATACATATAGAAACAAATGATAATTTAACATCAATATTTTAAAACATGTTCAACATACACACGCCTTTGAAGCCCTATCGGGCTCGGAAACAATCGCTGCATTGAGTTTGTGGCTTTGTGATGTTGTATTTCCCTCAGGTGTTCATTTAACCTTCTTTTCGGATAAGTTGAAAATAGTAAAATTTATAAATTTTCATTAACAATTTGCTTATATTTTTTTTCAGTATATTTTAACTGTATCTATGTGAATTGCTGCTATTCATTAGATGACTGTTTGTTCGCCTCAGTATATTTACATTACAAGTATTAATACAAAAAAGAGACAATTGTCAATAAATCATTTATATCGCTATAAAAACCAGGTCAAGATGCCAAAAATATTGCCAAACTCAAAAAGGCCGCTTACATCCCAATACACAGCGATGATTATTTAAAAAGCTTTTTAAGATCGCATATAAGTCTATAAGTCTAGACTCGACATAGAGCTCTAAGTTGAATCCCAATTCTGTAACGAGTCTGATTTTGTTACATAACAATTCCTGACAAATTCTGTTAACAAAGCAAAGTAATTTCGAAAAGGAAATCCCTCTTATCTACACAGAAGTAGACACAGAAGTAGACGGGGCAACTCTAGTCTGTTGAGTTGATGCTTCCTTACATCCAAAGCCTTGTCGGAGGTTGTCAAGCAGTCTTGTCTTCAGATCGCGGACGACATTTCCCATAAAGAAAACGAAGATTGCTCCAAGTATGAGGACAATGAAGATAACCCCTGCTCCACCCACTGCCTTTGCTGAAGGCCGATTGTCTGGCGCGCTTTTAAGCTTCCTTTGCTGAAACGAGTAAAGGCAATACAGTATGAGTGACTTTGAAAAAAAATACTAATGATTCCGTAAAATCTACCGCATTGTTATTATTTTAAGAACGGACATACATAAGAGTTAAGTTATTGTGTTTGTTCTTAGATAACCACCACCTTCACAAAAACACATTCCGTGTGAACAAGATAGGTTTCGGGTGAGTATGTTCATAAAGATATAAGGTTGTGAGTACATCTTTTGATTATTGGTGTAAGGTCTCGAATTTATTGTGTGTAGGACATGACATCATTACAAAACATATCTGTGTTGCCACTGAAATAACATTAAAGGAAAACCGTTTTTTTAGACAATTAGATAAATGGGACCTTGATATGTAAGTGATACCCTATGTCAATTATTGTTTTTCCTTTGTAACAGACTAAGTTATTGATTTTCCGCTGTTTATCATACACATACATGTTAGTGTTTGGTGAGTGTATGTATTTGGATATTATCAGCTGGGCGTGCATTTCTACATTCCAAACATTTCTCTAATGACCGAATGTGACAGGAAACCTGTCTGAATTCACACATTTCCATCATATGTTAGTCAATTGGTGTTTTACTTACGGTAGAAGTGAGATTTTTAATGTCAACTTTGAGTCTTTCTTGGATGGCTGCTTCTATGGTTGCACTCTCATTCTGCGTGTAGTTTTTAGGTTCTGTAGCCCAACCACATGGACAGTTACAATCCGCCATGCATTCCTCCTCCTCGGAAGCTGAAATGGAAGTGAGTGTATATAAAATATGATTGTTTTTTAAATGACTGGTATGTTTTTCACAAATGAAATTTAATATATCGCCTGCGATATTGCCTGTTCGGACTTTTGCCCGCTTCATCTTTGCAATCAACTATATGTCAAGAAATTAAACACTAGTTATAAAGACCTAAAACGTTCGTAATATACGAGTTTCACATTCCATCTTTAACGATTATCATGATGCAATAATCTATCGACGAATCAAAAACGAGGCTCGCGATTTGTTGACATTAGTTTTTACTGAGTGAATAACATGCATTGAACGTGTATTAACTATATAAAAAAACACAACTTTTACTTGTGTAAGAGCTATACAGAAAGGCATTTTCATATGTTGATTGTTAAATTCTGTCTTAAATGAATATTAAATATTAAATATTAATAATAATTTCAGTCTTTTGTTGTTCAATGGGACTGACATACGACGTATTGCCAAACCTGATTTAATCAATTTTAAAATCCTTATCTTGTATGAACAAATGGCCAGGTTGTATCCAGATTGTGCGCCTAATCTTGTATGAACAAAGGGTCTGGTTGTATCAAGAATGTGCGCCTAATCTTGTATGAACAAATGTGCGTTTTTGGGTCAAAGTCTCAAGATAACAAGTGGTAATTGCGTACCAACATGGTCCGTGTCGTACCAATTACTGGAGTAATAAACTGTAACCAACATGGTCCGTGTCGTACCAATTACTGGAGTAATAAACTGGTAACCAACATGGTCCTTGTCGTACCAATGACTGGAGTAATAAACTGGTAACCAACATGGTCCGTGTCGTACCAATTACTGGAGTATGGTAATTGCGTAACCAACATGGTCCTTATCGTACCAGTTACTGGAATAATAAACTGGTCAAGGTCTCGACAGTTATGACACTGACATCATGAAACATGATAAATAATAACAATTTATAAAACAAATATTTTAAACTAAACAAATACTTAATTTCAGACAACATATGTATACAAGCGCTTTATCAGATATATGTACAATATACATTGATGCATCTCTTGTTTGCGCACAGATATTCTTTACCACCATATACCGATACAATCGTTAGTTGTGGGTATGTAAGCATCTATTATTTATTTATTAACTAAGGTGTTTTTTTTTCTTATTTGTCAGTTATTACACTGTGTTTCATATAAACAGTAATTTCTCGCCTTTAAAACGGTTTGTCTAACAAAGAGGATTTGTGCTAATTGTTAATGTATTCATGTGTTTGTTGATGGTCGTAGTTTGTTATTAACAACATTTTACTTAGTCGTACCATATTTCATCAAGTGAAAAGATAAATTTCAATGTCCTATAGTTTTTTCTCTCGTACCTCAATGAAATGATCTTGAATCTAATAACTAGGAATGCTCACTATTGTTTTTATGTTACAAAATATCATCACAGCAGCGTATACAAAATATATGTTCTTATTTATTTTGTTAATCCGACAATGAAATTAATAATGGCTGCAGAAGATAGTTTTGTTTAATGGAATCATTTAGAAATACAATTAAACTGTACGATACGCACTCACTGCTGAATTTGCTTGGGATTCGTTGTTTATCACATACGATGTAGAACTAGATCACGAGATACATATTTTTACTATCAATATTTGTGTAATCTTATGAAACACATCAACAATATGTAGAAAAAACAGTAAGAGAGATAATGACATTAATATTTGTATGGTCCTGCTATTACCCGACCCACGGGTACCCTAGTTCCCGTCTAATGCGCACCACAATATAAACGGCATAAATTAACTGCCTCTTTTCCTTTTTTAATAATAATGTAAACTTCAATGAAATAAGACACGACAAACTTACTTTGATAACCATACAATTGCTATCTAAAATACTGTTGAAAAAGCATTATCATTATGGAAATACTAGTTTCTTCATCAAAACTGGCTATATAAAGATTGTTAAAAAATACACGTATTTCGTATAGAAACACATAATTTGAAACAATGTCAAATTATACAATAAAATCACAACATGAGTGACACGTTTAACAACAAAGAAACTACCAATTTATTATATTAAGAACATTTGATCCACCTTACATAATAATGCTTCTATATACAATACTACAATCCACATTATCCGCTGGTTTTCGATTCGTTTTATGAAGGTTAGCAACTGATACAGTTATTGATAACGGGTCAAAAGGGTATTTTATATTATGCTCTAGAAAACAATTTTATGAAGTGTCTTTATGCGAGTGGTCACATGACAATAACAATGATTGCATAACTTCAGTGAACAGAAGCAGCATTTACACAAATTGCTTCCACATGAAGCGGCGGATGTTGGCCGTTATGACAATGACCGTTCAATGTGAATGCCAGGCATCGACTTT
The DNA here is from genome assembly GCA_007657795.1 of Dreissena rostriformis. Taxonomy (NCBI): domain Eukaryota; kingdom Metazoa; phylum Mollusca; class Bivalvia; order Myida; family Dreissenidae; genus Dreissena; species Dreissena rostriformis. The sequence continues at coordinate 3,990 of VMBQ01010575.1, read as the reverse complement.
GCGAGGGAGTTGCTGTATTTTATAACCAATGGCGCCAGACAGGGGTACTCGTCAGGAGTCGCTGTTGGGGAAGGGGAGGGTTCGGGTTGGTCGATCAGTGGCGTTGACAAGGAAAACGTGACGTTGGCAGATTCACTAAGTTCCTTGGTGTTATTTACGAGCTGTAGGGATATTTCCGTTACTGGTACTGCAATAAGAAATAAGCAATATGAATAGTCATATTACGCACAATTGTACGACTATGATGGAGAGTAGCTTTTGTCTCATTAAAATGGCATATGGCAATCAGTACACATGCGAAGCAAAAACGGTGGCGTTTTAAATACAACGCTAAATATAAAATATATCTGCAATTATTTACAATATCTTCCTATTTTTGGACCGAATAGGCCTGACGGAAGAAACATACAGTTAAAGGCTCNAGTAAAAGGCAATTTTGGGAGTGTATGGCCTATGTGGGCGGGGATCTGTGGTGGACAATGTGGACATGGATGGTCGAGATAGACCGTGTTGTCATAAGAGATGTTCAGTATTAATTTAAAATCAATTGGTAAATAAATGAAGAAGTTATGATAAAACAAAATTTTGGGTGGGCGTGGTCTGTGTGGGCGGGGCGCCCCAGGGTTGGTAATGGGGCCATGCATAGTTTAGATTGACCGTATTGTATATAAAAGATGTTTAGTATCAATTTGAAGTAAATCGGTGTAGAAATGAAGAAGTAAATGTAAAATAACCTAAAAAAAGTGAAAATCTCTGACCCAGCCCCACCCCAACCACAATTGGCCACTATCTCCTCCTATACTATTAACACTAGAATCTTGAAACAAACACACATGGTAGCAATGAACATTTGTAAGTATTCAGAAGTAATGGGGGTTGGGATGGAGTCGTGTTAGATATTTTCCTAAATAAATGAGTGAAAATCCGGCCCCACCCCATTACTTTTGACCCAGGGGTCAGATCAAAATTCCAAATAGTGCACCGTCGCACATATGCTCATAGCTACCATGTGTGTAAGTTTCAAGTTTCTAGGGCTAATAGTGTAGGAGGAGATAGTGGCCAGGACGGACGGACGGACAGACGGCGGAGATAACCACAATATCCCCACGCTTTTAAAAGCGTGGGGATAAATACTGCCCTGTAACTACGTACTATAGATCATTAGCAGATTTAACAATGGCATTTGCACCTATTTCATTTAAAGAACAATTTTGGATGATACAAAGGTACTGTCAGTTAGTAGATCGACGTTTTCTGTAAAGATTAATCGATTGGTTTGATACACATTTAGTTCCAGATCAAAAATCCTCGATGTAAATAAACTCTCCGAATATATATAACTGGTATTAAACATCTGATTACCATATTTTTAAGCATAGCAAAATGGACACAAGAGGGCCAATGATCTCAGGCACTTACTTGAGACCCGAAGGAACTAAACTATTCGGAAAAGGTGGAGTAACAAATAATTAACGCATTTAATGGAGCATATATATTTAATTTCAAGGCACAATTTCATTTTTGAACTCAGCTAATATATCATAAGAACAAAGGTTTTGACTAAGTCTCATGATATTTTACAACTTTTTTCTTAATTCGACCAAGTAACCTAGTTTTTTATATCTCAAATGACAAAGTTTCAAACACAGCCGAGGCAGATGTGCGGCTTCTAGAGTGTTATCAAGCTTTCTTTTAAATTTACCTAGCGACCAAGTTTTTTTACTTCACATGACCCAGTTTCGAACTCAGTCGAGATTTTATTCGCAAAAAATGTACTGACCAAGTTTCATGAAGATTGGACTTAAATTGTGGCTCTAGAGTGTTAACAAAGTTTCAGTAAAGCCATATAAGGAAAACTGCCCCACTCCGGAGTCCATGTTTTTTGACGAACCAGAACCATTTTCGAACTGGGTCGAAATATCATTGGCAAAAATGTTTTGACCAAGTTTCATATAGACTGGACTTAAAATGTGATTACAAGAGTATTAACAAACTTTTAATGAACAATTTCAGAAAAATGGGTCTGTCAGTGTTCAAGTTTTATGAAGATTGGACTAAAGGTGATACTTCTAGAGAGTTAACAAGGTTTCAATATCGCCGAAACTCTAGACTGCCGCGCACCCAGGAGGCCATGTTTTTTGACGAACCGGAAGCGTTGTCAATCTCAGCGAAGGCATCAAATGTTCTGCTAAAGGTTGGTGAAGATTAAACTAAAAATGTGACTTCTATGGTGTTAAGAAGCTTTTTTTGTAATTTGACGTAGTGATCTAGTGTTAAAGAGGTTTCACTATAGCCATATAAGAAACCCTGCCCCCCCCTTGCGGCCATGTTTCTCAACAAACAGGAACCATTTACAGCTGAACAGAGACATAATTAACATAAATGTTCTGACCAAGTTTCATGACGATTACACTACAAATGTGACGTCTAGAGTATTACCAAGCTTTTTCTTAAATTTGACTTAGCTTTTTTCTTGAATTTGACTTAGTGCCGTAGATTTTGACTTCGCTTGACCCAGTTTATAATCATTTGTAAACGTGTGTTGGCCAAGTTTCATGACCATTGAAAAATACATATAGCCTCTAGATTATTAACAAGGTAAATGTTGACGATAGAAGACAATCGACAGACAAAAAAAGCTAATGATGGTCTTCAAATATCTTACTTTTGGGCAAGCCGGACCAAATAGACAATAACATATGTCATTCATGTGTCACCTTATATCATAAAAAAGATGGTTCACAACTCTGTAAAACCATAGCATTTTCATTTTTCCCATAACGGTTTAATATTTTATCTTAGTTTTTTTTTAACCGATATTGTTTGGATTTTTTTTTATTTTTCAGCTTACATTAAAATAACGTCTTAACAAAGTATGAGATAGATTGTTTAATATGCATTGCGAAACTCTGATTGGTCTATTGAATGTAACCAATATTTATATAGTGGTGGAAAAGAACTTTTGCAAGTAGCAAGTTGTACATCTTTGTACTTTCTAATTCATCGTATGATGTACCTATCCGGTCAAAGTCGCACATCTCAGACAAGATCGTGTGTACATCGATTTCTCGGTGTTTTATCTAGTTAAATGCACTTATTTATCTTATAGTAGAAAAGTTTTGATTGGTGTAATAGGTGCCTAAAATAATGTGTAACGCATTGATTTGATTTTTGTAAAAAACTTATCATGGGAAAAACTATTGATACTGTCGAAACGCTAATTTCAAAATAAACTTGTGTCCGAAGTTTGATTAGTTTCCCCACAATGTCTTTACTTCAAACGATTTTGGCTGGCCTAATTTATGACACATTCGTTGTTCTTCCGATCAAAATTATAAATACGATATCATTGATAACATCCGAGGAAAACAGGAAAATCGGTGGAAACGTTTAGAACTTTATGTCATCTATCATTACAGCTCAAATATATGGATACAGAACCCATCTATACATATCTTTCTCAACTTATAATTTACTGGTTTAATGGTACTCATTCCCTGAAGTTAACTTACTTGACACACTTTTGTCAGCCTGTGAGTCATGGAAACTGGTAGCCTCACATGTACAACTTTTGTTGAGGCACTTTGAACCAGTGGTCTGGCACTCTTCGTCAACGGTACAAGGACTGTTGAAGGCTTTCTCTGAAATATGATATTGGTGGACACGTTAAGAATATTATGTCAACTATCAGTACAGCTTAACTACAAAGATACAGACCGACCTGTATATGTACAAATCTGCCCTTTCGCCAAGCCTCTGTTCTTGTATATTCAGTCACTAGAGAAAAAAAGTGATGTTGTATTCTTAATGAACACAATGTCAACGCAAGTGAGCATTTTAACTTTAAAGTGTACGTTGTTCCAAGAAAGTAATGGCAAGATGATTTAGACAGTAAACATATTTTGTTAGGAACAGGCAAACGTTTGAATGGAGCCTCAGCAACCTTGATTTTTTGTCAAATCTTCCTAATCAATTTGTTTCGTCATAATA
>VMBQ01010574.1:0-21763 GCA_007657795.1 Dreissena rostriformis | reverse complement strand
TATTGGAAGATACCGAGTGACCATTATTGCTGCAATCTGTTAACACATTCGATTATAGATTCTTACGAGCAAATACATATATCAGAAAATATGATTTGATAATACTAATATATGTCTCAAATGGACTAAAAAGAGTAAATAATATATCAACATGCGTATAAATAATATAATCTCATCATTGTGTAACAACTTCATTGATATAAATTAACACACTGACGTTTATGCGATTCGTGGGTTTGACCTGTCTACTTATGATTGTTTCATAAAAAACAGTGAGCCTTTACATTATGCTCAATTCTGTACGATTCCTTTTGCCACTGCTTGTTTAAAATTATGCTCAATATAGTTTTAAGATTATTTAATTTGCGATGATATATTTCTTTATTTCAACACTTATGTGAACCTGTTTCCCGATCTTTAATATACAAGAACAAGATCCGGAAGTTAATAATATTTTATTATGAACAAATCAGCTACAAACACCTGTAGCTGTTTTGCATTCCGCATCGTATACCGGTTCTCTTTTCTATGTTAGGTTCGTATGTAAGTGGACTGGTGAATGTAAGGATAGCGTACGAAGTTGCATTTAGTAGAATTAAATGTTAACTTCCGTTACTAAAAGTAAAACGTCGATTCAAAATACTGTTAGTTCTTATATAATCGGTATAGATTTGTTTAATATGTATGATGTTAACATTTATGTAAACCTAGACATAAGAAGTGTGATACATGAAATGAACTGCATAATGCAGACATTATTTGTTTGTCAAACCATTCCTACATCGTGCGTTTAATTACGTTCATTTTTGCTGAAAATTTCTTGGAATTTCCGGATCTTCTTTTCACCAGATAAAGCTTCGCTTATAATTTGATTCAGAATAACCTATATTTATTATCAATCTTTGTTTACACAATACACGTCGCGGATTGTGTTATAATAGTCGTTTATAGCTCCGTCGCACAAGCTTGACGTTCTTATGGCAACCCAGAACAGCGTTAACATCGCCAAGCACGCCATCGGATTGTCATGAATTCGGCGTCCAATCGCCAAGAACGACGAATGTTGTGACCTTGAAACCACTACTTTAGACATATTCAAAGGTAATTCCGAAGCTCTGCATTCTAACGGCGTTCTGGATAGAATGCCGTTAGATGGCATTGAGGGCGTCATAGACCCAGAAGCAACGCAGTCCCTACGCGAACGTCAAAGACAAGCGAAGCTAATTGTTTTGGCTGACCTCTCACATCTGTGCGAAAAGACACACGCCAAACCTTTTGTATACAGACATTCCAGTAAAGAACCCGGACCTGCTCAACCTAAAGGACATGTGCTTGTTCATTGTCCTTGTACGAGAATAGCTTTTTTATCCGAGTTATGGTTGTTCTCTTAGCCACTCAACCTTTGTGTATGTGTTCTGCACCTGACCTGTTTGTTTGTGTGGTGTTTACGCGAAGTTACGTCGTCCACTCTATGTTACTTACGACACTGCTGCGAAACTTTAACGTCACTTGCACCATCTTCTGAGAGAGGCGAATAGTCAAACATACAGTATATAAAAAGGGGTTTAAGAAGAAAGAGAGAAAAGTATACAGGCGTCGATTATTCTCGGGTTTCTTCTATGTGTATGGCACCTTCTTTGCTATATTACGGCGTTATTACCAGGAGCCCGTAAGAGCGCAAAACCTCGTTGTTCACTTGCAACATATAAGATCAAGTCGCTGTCTGATGCTTTTGCGACAGTCAGGTGTTGCTGGGTGTATATCAGAAATTATTGTATGATACATTATAAATCCAAAATTTGTTACAATGTCATTCATGAATTGTCGTTAGTCAAATACATATGTCCACATGAATATATTCGTCCAATCAAATACAATAGCCCACTCGAACCATTCCGCCCCACCGTTCTCCGTATTCCATTTAATTATATTACATAGAATTGATCTAAATCATCTGACGGTTACCTAGAGAAACCGACATAAAAGAAAATATCCCACTAACCTTAATTGATAAAGGTTAGGGTTTATAATTTATAAACGTCGATAATAATATTAATAATAATAATCCCCTTATTCAACCAACCTGGGGCAAATAAATAGGTACATCGTCAGTCTTTGACCATATTGTATTGAACATATCAAATGGTCATGTGAAAAGGAAGTAGTCATACAATAGTAAGTAATGGACATCCTTTCTTACGATAGTGGTTGAACATTATCTAATTATTAAAATATATGTATAAGGCTAATGGTTATGATGCTGTAAATATTTATGGAAAATACAAGTACACTTAAAACTGGATTACCTAACGCATACCATGAGGATTATTATGCTAAGAATTATAATAAATAGCGCAAATACGTTTGCGTCGACTAACAGATGGCAAACAAGTTAACACTCAGACCTGTCTGTTTCACGTTTGTATATTTTTTTAATTTATAAAATGAGTGTGAAAATGGATTATCTAACATATAACATATGGATCAACTCAACTCATGTCAATTTATTCAATTATAAGGCCTCCGGCCGATAATATATAGGCAACAATAGAAAATCATTTACATCACTCGATCAAACATTACATAGAATAGAACACAAGTATAAACATAGGCAACACTAGTAAATCATTTACATCTCTTACAAATGATTAAGTGAACATAAGTACAAACATTACATAGAATAGAACATAAGTATAAACATAGGCAATCATTATACTTATAGTAATAATGCATATATATGTGTGTATATGTTAAATGTTGAAAAATATGTACCAATCCCTAACTTATATTACGTTCGGTACAGATATAATTATATATCGAAGCACAAACTGATATATTATTATGCGGTTTGGACTTGCGCAGGAGCACACGCTTAAAAACACACTCCTCTCTATTCATAAGGAGTTTAAACTTAAATACAAACACTGTTGTACGGTTTGCCAAACCATTACGTGTTAAGGATTATACTACCAGTATTATTAAGCCTTTAAGCAATTTTAAACATCAAATTGATGACGATTATTTTGCAATTCAAAAAGACAACACCCCGCTCCATGACGTTTTTAAATAACATTATTAAAATAATAGTGGTGTTACGTCCCATCCACGCGAATATGGCCAATCTCAGTTTTAGCACGAAAACAGGTTTTGACATTTTCGCAGTGGTGAAAACGGCCCGATTCTCCCGCGAAGAATTCCAAGGTCCTATCCAATCGGATTACAAAGTTATACCCATGTTAATGTGTGCGAAAATTTCCAAAGTAAATGCAAACATTTCCAAAGTGAATGTTAACAATGAAAAAATATGATAAAATTGTCTAACTTAAGCTTTGAATCAAGCTTAAAGGGACTGTAAACCACGAATGACGAACAAAGAAAAGTTCTAAAATACCGTATCTTTTTTTACAATTATTAGTTTATATTGATTAAAATATCACGACTGGTATATTAGATTACTTGAAAAAAGTTCATATTTTCAGTATATTCGGTAATAAAATTTCGCGATGTGAAATCGAAAGTACATCGCGAAAATAGGTGACATAACGATATACACACTATAAATAACGCAAGTAGATTGATCATTTGATATATAAAATATATACAATTCGCTACGCATGCACAATTTGCATTCCTGGTTTTACCACGTGACGATGATGATCAATCTACTTGATTTATTTATATTTTACTGGTAGTTACCTGGTAGACATACACAGTTAAAAAAAGAAAAAGGAAAAATTAAAAAAAAACTTTTTTCAAATAATGTTATATACCAGTCGTGATATTTAAATCAATATAAACTAATAATTTAAAAAAATACGGTATTTTAGAACTTTACTTTTTTCGTCATTCGTGGTTTACAGTCCCTTAAATGCTTGAGTTAGACAATTTTATCATATTTTTTCAGAAAAAGTCACAAGTCACTTTAAAGATTATGACACATGTAGGGATATTTAAAAAGTCATTATGCAAAGTTTTAGCTTCATTCTGTAATTAAAAAAAAATATGAAGTTTTTTCCTTCTCCTGAAACCTTGTAAATATTGAGGTTGGCCATTTTCGCGGGAAGGGGACGATTAGCAGTAATGACTTGTAAATCCAAAGAGTTGCACCATTGATGAAGAGTATATAAATGATTCTTGTAAATCAGTATGACTTAAATATATAACGGACGTGTCACCAGCAATTAACAACACAAGTATCAACACGATTGGGACTGCACACATTGAATGATATAAACTAATCGGAGTTAATGCAACCTTTTTGCATATATGCATTCAGCTAAGAAAACACATGTACAATGTGGAGAAAATAACAATACAAATGGTATGATTTTTAAAGAACAGACAAAATCATACATACTTTGAGCAAGTGATCTGGCTACTGCAAAAAATACATTAAATGATATAACAATCCGAATACGAATTATTCAGTACAATCATAACATACAGAATACGTTATCTTTAACGCAAAATAAAATAATATACAGAATATTTATTTAATTTTGTAATTTACAAATGCTAATATGTTGTACATACCAAGCAATGCACATGCAATCGAGGCCAACGCGACTGAAATAAATAAATAAATGCATACATAAATGGTTAAATACATCATAAAATAAATAAAGTAATTTAATGAAAAAATGTACAAAATAATAAATGCATCATTGAATAAATGAATAATAAATTAATACATAAATACATAAATAAATAAAGACAGCAATTGTTACGACTTTTGAATACAAATGTATTGATTCGTGGGTTGTACACCAACATATCAACGACATATAAAAGAACAATTCAAACCAATTCAAACGTATTACTTTTATAACTAATGTTCATTTAACAATTAGGAACTCATGTGGAATGCTATGATTAAAAACTTTTGTCATTCAATTGGAATTGTCTTATTGAAGTCAAATTTTTTACCTTGCACGCAATTCATTCTTGCAACTGGTCTGTAGGAGCAAGCAGGTTGTGTCTGATTAAATCGCGTTAGTTCAAGATCACCTATGCAAGATAACAGGAAGAACGAGGTCCATTTTTCGCAATCTTTGTCATGCAATTTAATTCTGACCTACTTTTTAGTTAGGCTAATTGATATCGAGGATTTCAAACTTAAATGAACTTCGTTTAACATCGCCGTGCGTCGTACATATCCGTCAATTCTAACGCGTTCCGAGTATGTACGTAAAACTACGAACATTCGTTCTAATTAAAAACAAAAATACCGTCTGCCAATACGCGATACAGTGTTTAAAATGTCAACGCATTTCGTCCCGCTTGTTCCACGAGAGGACCCGAGTTCGAATCCCGTGGCAGGCGAACTTTTTATTCAACATTTATTTGTAGCCATTATAATTATGTCAGAATATTCCGAAGAATAAGAATACAGATTATTGATGAACCTCTTTCGTTCAAATAACTGTTATTACTTTATATGAACCAAATAAAATGGCAACACTTTACGGCTTCATTTTTAGATGTAATTTTATGATTAAAATTTGTATTCGATACTGTTATATTTCGAAATCCTGTTAACACGCACGTGATTTGGCTGCTATTTATATTGTCTGCATTTCATCGTTCCTCAAACCAAATAAAATTGTATCATCATCAGTATTAACCTCATGATTCCTTGCTCAAATCGTCAATTATAATTTTCTAAATCGTACGCTTTTTTAAATTGTAAGTGTAAGCATATTTTATTAATTTTGTATTGTGCTTTAAAAAAGGTATCCATAAACAGCATCGTCACACCACAGGTATTGTGTTAAACGACATGTATCTATGTAAAAATTGCTTGCAAACGTAAGATTTTCTATATAACAAAACATTTTTTAAAAAGTAATCTTTTTCTTATAAATAGATGCTTATTATTTTATGATTCGAAATGAGAGCAATACAAAGAAAACTTAAAAACTTATGTATTTGTTAATGATAACTCACAATTTACCTTATAACGATCATCTTGTCATTTAATATTCACAATTTTACACAAATAAACCACCATTCGTTTACGATTTATAGCAAAATTATTACTTATATATATATATATATACGTTTGTTACTAACTCGCTTCAGCATTTTACCGAAATTGAGTACATAGAGAATGTCCGGAAAGTTAACACCCTTATGCAAAACCTTCCAACCATCAGATCAGGCTTACACTATTATCAAATTGCTAGAACAACGCAATTCAGGTTATTCGTTTATTTATTTTCGAATATATTTTATTAATTTATTTTTGTAATTGACAAAGAAGGCAAGGAAAAAGAGTTTCTGTTCTGTTGGACTTTGCGATTGTTCCATTACCCTAATAGCGGGGCTTTGGGGCAACATCCACATGCCGTAGGACAATACTTCGCCTGATGGGGATACGGACAGATGATTTCATTCACGTAATACCGGGTGCAAACCGATGCGTCATGGCATCCATGCAATGTCAAGTCTGCAAATGAATGACTCTGACTAAAACGGAGAACAATATATTCTTTCAGCAATCACGACGTTCGTGAATATATGCTAGAAAAAGAACAGAACTAGCATTAGTTTCACAAGTATCAATCAACCGAAGTCAACCAGCATTTGTCAAGGATCTGTTAAAATTCACAATTTTGTATAAAAAATGATTAAAGGTAGTTCTTTCCAATCTATGCTATTTGGAGTAGTCATAAATAATTATAACAGCTAAAAAACAGTTTATAAAAACAAGTGCCTTCTTCTTGATTCGAAATCGGGATTCATGCTTAGGAAATAACAGCGTATTTTAAACGTTATGTTAAGAATAGACACATTTTCCAAAGTGTCAATGAAAAACGTTTCAACGGCTTCATTATATAGGGCAGTCCGGTTACAGTTAAGGCTTTCTCCCGGTACTCCGGTCCCCCAAGGACACAGTTTTATACATTTCATGAAACGATAAATTGCTGGAAGCTGCATCTTTATTTCAAAATTCGACTTAACCTTCGTCAGTCCAATACGTTAATTAGACGGGAGTACTGGGACACACTCTCGTTCCTCACTTAACGCAGCTTTTTTGTAAATTGTCATTTTTCAAAATTGTGAAGAGGTCTCTTTAGTTAAAAGAGGTTAGAAAAGAAGAAAATCAAACTTTATAGTTAATACAGGCGACCCCTATGTTATACCGTAAAGAAAGTACAGAAAAACAATTGAATTAATCCGTAAATCCTCAAACATATATTTATACACATATAATCAAAACAATATAAAACATTGTATATACATAAAACATGTTAAATAGACATACAATGAATTAACATGTGTAGAAATAAAATGTAGTAATACTGATTGTAAAGAGAGAATGAGGGTACCACAAACCTGAATGTTTGCTCTGGGTGAATGCGAACTAACTACGGAAAACGGGGTTGATAGTGCCAGTATATTAAATCCTAGTTATCGAAAAGTAGCCTTTATAACAATCGAATTTTGTGAACATGTACAAATGTGTGTGCAGCATCTGTTGGGCGCCCATTGATGACAATTCAATTGAGATCTACCGTTATACACGCATATACATACTGAATGTAGATCGGTTTATTTCAGTTTATTTATATTCGTTCTTTGTTTTAGCGATGAATACATGTACATGTCGATGTATCTGACTTACCAAATTCAGAGCAATCCGATCGAAGTAGTGCTAGTGTGGGTTTAGGCGACGATGTGCTAGCTACTTCTGTGGTAGGTGGATCACTTGCACTGGTAGTGGTTTGACTGGTATGTGGATCTGAGCAAATATTTATTACTTATTTGTTACTTATTTCGTTCATACGTAGTCAATAGATTAAAAGTTTAAAGGGAGATACGTGAGCATACTTTTCCCTTTGTAAAGGTTAAATAGATCAACTGTTGAAAATCCTTATCTTGATAATGTCTTAGGAGCAATTTTACCTCTATTCACACGTAGTTGCTGATTGCAATAGGTGTCCTTCTGATTTATATTTCATTCTGTCATTGAACGATCAGCCAAACTTTTAGATAACACCTATATTTAAAGAACCTTTTGCATACGAATTGAACATAGTTCATTACGTTGTCACAAACTTAAAAAATCAACACAATATCATATTATATGTAAGTAAAGATTGGAAAAGTAGTAGTAGTAGTAGAAGTAGTAGTAGTAGTAGTAGTAGTAGTAGTAGTAGTAGTAGTAGTAGAAGTAGTAGAAGTAGTAGTAGTAGTAGTAGTAGTAGTAGTAGTAGTAGTAGTAGTAGTAGTAGAAGAAGTAGTAGTAGCAGTAGTAGTAGTAGTATATATAAGTGTGAGGATGTTTTATGGATACATATACTGATTTCATCAATAAACTATCCACGAACTGGTAAATACCAACCTAAAATGTAAAACACAATAACAACGTACCTTGCTGGTCACAGAGTGTACCAGACCAGCCGGGTTCGCACACACAGTGTCGAGATCTCGAGTCCCAATGTCCATGTTTGCAGCCTGTATATATATATAATACAAAATGTCAAAATGATGTTAACTGATGAACGGGTTGACTTTCCACGATGGCATGACAATGTATCACGTGCATTCTTACTGGGTAATACTGAAAGGGTTAAAATTCTCCCTTTACATGGTAAACCTATATAACTATACGATTGGAATCTTTATTTTATTAAATTGCACATAACGCGACAATATTTGTAATCCCGTCAATATGTTTTATATGATCTTCTTTTCACCAGATAAAGCTTCGCTTATGATTCGATTCAGAATAACCCATATTTATTATCATTCTTTGTTTACACAATACACGTCGCGGATCGTGGTATAATAGTCGGTTATAGCTCCGTTGCACAAGCCTGACGTTCTTATGGCAATCTAGAACAGCGTTAGCATTGCCAAGCACGCCATCGGGTCGTCATGAATTCGGCGTCCAATCGCCAAGAACGACGAAGGTTGCTACCTTACATATACTACTTTAGACATATTCAAAGTTTATTCCGAAGCTCTGCATTCTTACGGCGTTCTAGATAGAATGCCGTTAGATGGCATTGAGGACGCCATAGACCCGGAAGCAACGCAGTCCCAATGCGAACGTCAAAGACAAGCGAAGCAAATTACTTTGGTTGACCTCTCACATCTTGTGCGAAAAGAGACACGCCAAACTTTTTGTATAAAGACATTGCAGTAAAGAATCCGGACCTGCTCAACCTAAAGTACATGTGCTTGTTCGTTATCCTTGAACGAGAATAGTTTTGTTTTGTTTCAGAGTAATGGTTGTTCTCTTAGCCACTCAACCATTGTGTATGTGTTTTGCACCTGAACTGTTTGTTTGTCTGGTGTTTACGCGAAGTCAGGTCGCCCATTCCATGTACTAAGAGTGACCATAGACAATAAATATTTTCACTCGTGGCTGCTAAAGTATTTTTTATCTGATCAATTGTGAATTAAAATCGTTAGTCTACAGTAATCATTACTTATCATATTTTATATATTTAATCGATTATAAAGAGTTCACAGAGAAATCTTATGTTTACAAACACATGCATAGTTAATGCTACCTGCTGGCGTGGTTGGCATAGGTGCTGTAATTGCTGCTGTTGTTTTTGCTGTTGTTATCGTTGTTGTGGTTGTCGGTGTTGTGACTAAAAAGGGTTGTAAACGTCCGCGAACAACACTCAATCAAATAAGATAATGTATCTGTATTGTTTCATACATAAAAGTTTTATGATAAAACTAAATTTACACGAATGGTTCTAGTAATGTTTTACTCTTATTACTAAGAGCATTTAGTATTTATGGGGATAACAGGGAATATGCTTGTTATTCAGTGTATTTGTTTCGTGAGACAAAAAGTGCGGTTACTGTGATTACATACATAAGTGAAAACATATAATCTGGATCTTGAAACGTAATTAAACTAGGTTGACGAAACTCAGTATGTGGACAGAGGGCCATAGGGGAGAATATGCAAGTTAAATAATTGTTTTAATGCTTAATAAGTAGGGTGTATGTTATTTAATGGTAAGCGTATATTGAGAAGTAATGCACTATGCAGATGTATGCAGATGTATGTTATTTATAATACCGAAGTTCGTGAACATCAAATTTGTTTAATTATAACGAATATAAGGAATGCTTGTACTTTTTACATACCCTGCTGGTCACAGCTATGTCCCGTCCATCCGTTGTTACAAAGACAGCCATTTTGGTCGGTAAGATCCTGTGCTCCATTGGTGCAGCGGATGTCACACGTTATTCCTGCCCATCCGTGACCACAATTGCAGCGTAAAGGATGTGTTGGACTCTGTATTCCGCCATTTTTGCAGGAGATGTCGCAATGCGCTCCAGTCAGGCCATGGTTACACACACATTGACTTCCGTTCCAGCGCCCATGGTCGCCGCAAACTGTATTACGATCAGGTCATGAAAGACACAAGTATACGTTTTCTGAGTGTGATTGTTTCTTTAATAACATGATCGTAAACGAAATGTATCGTTCTCTGAAATGTATAACTAAGTTTCATGACTAAAACGATTGTTTATTTAATTCATGTTCAAGTAATAATTATGAAATGCACGTATCACTTATTGTAACTGCTAACAATTAGTGCGCAAAGCCTATGATAAATAATATATACTACAAAATACTCAAATTATTAAAAAATGTCTAAAAAGCTCTTAAATCGATTTTGTTTTACTATTTATTAGGCAAAGAGTCTTACGCAGACGTTTAAGAAATGGTTTATTGTCAAGCACAGTCTTAATAATCTTAATACATATGACCACTAATCACAACAATATTCATTAATCGGTCTAATGAGAATAATTCAGTAAGTATAAGCAAGTATAAGCATATGCCAATGAAGATCGAAGATATTGCAAGAGCTCCTTATGGCAATAATTACCTTCTTGTTGAAAAAAAAGATTCCCTCATAAAACCTTATAAAAATAAAACACTTATTTTGAGGACTTTTGTTTTGATTATAAGCAAAAACAGAAATTGTCAATACCTATACTTAAGCAAGGTCAAAATAAGGTTCAATTGTGACTTTATTATAATATCATTTTCTTATCAATATGTTAACTTAAAGGGAAACAGCTAGAACTAACAATGAAGGTCACCATAACCCAACATACTCCTTATTCTGTATTCTAATCTTGCGTTTTTCAATATAATTCATTCAACGAAGGAAACATAACTTGATAAAACAATAAGTTAAATGCCCCTTTTCGAGCTTTAACCTTCAATTATGACCATTACCTTAAAGACATTTATGTTTTGTGTGTGTATCACATAGTATAATATTGGTTAACATTTGTACTAAGCTTTCACAATCATTTCATATATGGGGATAAAATAGCTCGTAAAAGCTCTACATTGAAATGCTATGTTTCGAAAATCGGCATTGATATGTGACTTTGAAATGGTGTATGTTAGACACCTTCTGACATTTGCTAACATTTGTACCAAGTTATTCTGAAATCATTCATGATGACATCATAGCCCAAATAAGCCATTTTTAACATTAATTGATATCTGCACAGGAACTCTTATTGTAAAACGTATGAGTCTGCCGAAGATTTATACACGTTTGCATACTTACGACGTACTACTCTCTTCACTAACATGGTCTTGTTTAGCTACTTCTTCACAACGTAAATATTTAGTAAATACTTGCTTTAAAGTTATCTTTTCAAATGAACCACGTAGTTACATCTGTATACATATATCATAATATGTATTTAAACATATATAAGTGTGAGACTTTTTAAGTAATACATATACATATTTCACAAATAAACTACCCACGAACTTGGTAAAACTAGCTTAACATGTAAAAACAAACCACACCAACACATACCTTGCTGGTCACAGAGTGTACCAGACCATCCGTGGTCGCACACACAGTGTCGAGAGTCCCAATTTCCGTGTTTGCAGCCTGTACATATATAATACAAAATAGTAACATGATGTAAACTGATGGAAGGGTTGACTTTCCACGATGTGATTCTTACTATGATTATAAATCGTGCTAATTATACTTTCGGTTCTGACATTTTATCACGTGTATTCTTACTGAGTACTACTGAAAGGGTATCGTTAAAATACTCCATTTACACGGTGAACCTTTATAATTATACAATTGGAATCTTTATTTATTAAAATTGTACATAACGCGACACTATTTATAATCAAGTCAAAATGTTTTATATGTAAACGTTTGCGAATATGATCAAATAATGGCATACCAACATTAATTAAGTGTTGGCACATAAAGCGTTTAAACGGATTGGTGAAAGCGGACAATTATTCACAATGGAATTTCAAACTGATAAAAGTTTCGTTTTGCTTAGTTTGCGATATGGGTGATAATAAGAATGTTTGGAGAGTAAAGCGATTATTGTTTTTTAATTTAAACACGTCAATGTTTCAATGATACACAAACAAACAGTCGTAACGTTGATTTACTTGACTAGTGCGATAACACGTCTGCAAGGCATATGTAATTTTTTGTTTTTTTATTTTTTACAATCAAATGCGTGAATTCGTTTCAAACACGAGGTTAATGCAAACTGAAAAAAACGGTGACATGCTTGCAACATATTATTGTAGAATATTTATTTAAGGTTAATAAATTACATTTTTGACCAGGTACATCATAATAATGTTTATGTTATTCCTTTGACATTTTATCCTTTGTTTAAAAAATACACAATTAAATCGTGCTATATGTTTGAAATTTGCTAGTTTTCTAAGTTAGAATCATGCCTACCTCAACTATGTTTTAAACCTCTCACCTATATCCCTTTCTTTTTGTAGAGCAATCACATGTAGGCGTTGTTGTACACATATCTTAAAATGTATTTGAGCATATATAAGAATGTCAGACTGTTTCAATAAAATTGTGTATATTTATTAAAACTATAGGACCGATCATTAACTTCCAGTATCTACTTAACATTTTTATTGATGTTCCTGAATTCTCACAGTGCTGACCCCACCATCCACAATCACACGTACATTGGCGAGCGGAAGATACCCAGTGACCATGTGTGCCGCAATCTGTGTACACATACGATTATAGATTCTTACGAGCGAATACAGATGTGAAATGGCGAGTGATGGGGGGCAACCCAGCATCATCGCTCTTACTGAGACTATACAGTTACTTGTACAGCGCGTCATGTCCATGGAGAGGAAATTAGACGGAATTCAGTTGCTAGAGAAGAAGGTCACGGAATTTGAAAAAGAGATAAGAAAGGTTTGGATTGCGATTGAAGACCGCGCTAAGGCCACCGAGGAACGCGTAATCAGATTGGAGGACAGGGTAGAGTAAGTTGACATGGGTGCTACCCTGATGTCTACCAGGGTCAGCGATCTGGAGAGGCAGCGCGACGAACTACAGGGGGAAGTAACCTATCTCCAGTCGCAGTCAATGCGAAACAACTTGATTTTTACAAATATCACAGAGGATAATTCAACAGGAAACGAAACATCGGAAGTTACGATACGGAAGCTTAGGGAGCACATGCAGTCAGTCATGAAGCTTTCGAAGGATATGGCAGATTCCATCCGGTTCGAGAGAGTACACCGGTCACCTGGCCAACCGATCCCCGGAAAAATTAGGAATATTGTGGCGAAGTTTACTTTTTTCCAAGATCGCGAACTTGTGCGTAAGGAGTAGAAACAGCTCGATGGTACCAAGTTTTCAATGTATGAACAATTCCCGAAGGCTGTAGCCGACAAGCGCAAGAAACTTGTTAAACTGATGAAGGAAGCTAGAGGCACTGGTAAACGTGCGTGGATTGTGTATGATACATTATACGTGGACGGGAAACCAGTCAGGGACTAGGAGGACGCTGTGGGTGAACTTTCAGTTCTCTCGTGGAACGTTCACGGACTCTCACAGGAGAAGCAGCAATCATCTAGTTTTGTAAATATTATTGCTTCTTATGACATTTGCTTTCTGTATGAATCATGGACTTATTCTAATAGTAACATTTCTTTAAATGGCTACACAACACACAACTTTTATAGAAAATTTCAAAACAGTAAAGCTAGAAGGAATAGTGGAGGTATTATTTTGTTGTATAAAAATCATTTGAAAGATGGCATTAAGATAGTTAAAAATCATCATGACACTATTATTTGGATTAAATTAGATCACCTGTTTTTTAATACTGTTGAAGATGTTTATTTGTGTGGGGCATATATTTGGGGTGAGGAATCTCCGGCCAATAATTTTGTTAATATTGATTTGTTTGATACAATTGAAAATGATGTTTCTGTATTTAATTCGCTCGGATGTGTTGTTGTATGTGGCGATCTTAACAGTAGGGTAGGTAATAAATGCGATTTTATCTCGCACGATTTTGTAAATAATTCATTTGATGACCCTGACTATGATCCTGATTGTACACCCGTACGGGCCTCTGTAGATAATGTTTTGAATAGTCACGGTTTTAAACTGATAGATCTTTGCAAATCTACGTCACTACGTATTGTGAATGGTCGTATATTTAATACTAACAACTACACGTTTTGTTCGAATAACGGTTGTTCTGTTATCGATTATCTTTTAATGAATGAACGTCATTTTTCACTGATCAATGATTTTACTATTGAACCATTTAATGAATGGAGTGACCACGCACCGTTGCGTTTTTCATTAGTATGCCCAAAACCTGTCCAGAACGATAATACACAGTACGAAATTAAATTCAAGTGGAACGGTGAAAACACGGAGCGCTTCCGTTCAGGCATTATTGGATGTTTACCACGTTTTAATAATATTGTTCGAAGTATTGATACATTATCTAGGGACTCTATTAATAAAACTGTTGAAGATTTTTCTGAAATTATTATATCTGTGGCCAATCCATTGTTTTCCAAGTGCTATTTTGTAAATAACAAGCCTTATGTCTCTAAGAATAGTGTTTTAAAAAACGCAGATTGGTTCAACGATGAATGTAACTCTTCGCGAGAATTATATTTACAAGCATTGCGACTATTCAATCATGACCAAAATAACGCAAATAGAATACTTTTAATGGAACGTAAATCTACCTATAAAAAAAAAATGAGGAAATATAAAAATGTTAGTTATAGGGAAAAAATGAAAGAAATTGAACGATTGAAAAAATGTAAACCCAAAGAATTTTGGAAATATTTTAAAAGTAAACCCAAACCCGATCATGCTGGCATTTCTATTGATACATTTAAAAAATACTTTGCTAACTTAAGAAATGATTTATCTAACTGTTACAATGAAGAGGCAGAACATTTTTGTACAAATCATGATTTTAACAATTTATCTGGTTGTAATACTGAACTTGATCAGTCGATCACAGTCAATGAAATACACAGGGCAGTTAAATCGCTCAAGCGTAATAAAGCTCCCGGCAGTGACCAGTTATTAAACGAGTATTTCATGGAATGTATTGGTATTCTTGCTTGTCATTTATGTGATATTTTTAACGAGATTTTAAATTCAGGTTACTACCCAGAAAGCTGGATGGAAGGTTTAATAATACCACTACATAAAAAAGGCGACATAACAGATGTTAACAATTATCGTGGTATTACACTTGTAAGCTGTTTGTCCAAGCTATTTACTACGGTCTTAAATAAACGCATTGAACAGTTTTGTACAGAAAATAACAGTATTTCGGATGCGCAATTCGGATTTGTAAAGGGCGTTCAACAGTGGACCCAATTTTTATTTTACATTCTTTTGTTCAAAAATACCTAAATGAAAATAAGAGGCTCTACGTCATATACGTGGACATGAAATGTTTTGATTCTATTTATAGAAATGCACTTTGGCTGAAAATGTTTAAAACTGGTATTGATGGAAAACTACTTAGAATTGTTAAGGACATGTACCAAAAAGTAAAATCATGTGTAAGGGTATGTTCTTCTTATTCTGAGTATTTCAATTACGCTGTTGGTTTACGACAAGGGGAAGTAATCTCACCTATTTTGTTTTCATTATTTGTTGAAGATTTAGAGCACTATTTGCAGTGTAACATTGATGCAGGCTTAAGTATTGATGATTTAATTGTGATTCTGTTGTTATTCGCTGATGATATGGCTATTATAGGTAAAACTCCTGAAAAAACTCAGAAGCATTTAGATCTTTTGTATTCATATTGTTGTACATGGGGTTTAACCATAAATATAACAAAAACGAAAATAATGGTTTTCCGAAAACGCGGGGAGTTATTAGAAAACGAAAAATGGACCTATAATAGCCAACCAATCGAAGTTGTTGATGATTTTAACTATCTAGGTACTATTTTTAATTACACTGGGAACTTTTGTAAAAACATTGAACTTCTCAATGGAAAGGCCCTAAAATCCTTAAATGTTCTATTTTGTAAATGCAACGACTTTGATCTTTCGCCAAAAACATTGTGTCAACTATTCGATGCATTTGTATCACCAATACTAAACTATTCTTGCGAAGTTTGGGGTTATACCAAATCGAAGGAACTAGAAAGAATTCATCTTACGTTTTGTAAAAGATTATTACGAGTAAGAAGCAATTCGTGTTCTGCTGCAGTGTATGGTGAACTGTGCAGGTATCCATTGTATATCCACAGATACATTAGAATTATTAAATATTGGTTTAAAATTAAAGAAAGTGATTATTTTAAATGTTTTTTATAACGAGGCTCTTAAAGAAATTTAAAAGAAGCTCTTTTAATACGAACGTCCATATTGAATGTTGTTCATAATACGACCAGCTGAATTGTTATGTTCCGCTGGTTTGTTTTTGTGTTTGATTTCTGAATTGTTTGTGTAATTGTTTAATATAATGTTATATATCTAATGTATATAAATATATAAGATATTTTTGCATAATGTATGTTGGTATAATAAGCGTAATTTCAGTTATGCTAATTGTTAGATAATCCATTGCCCACCTTAATTTTACACAATCAGTTTGGTATCCTCATACAGATGTGAAACAGACATATGTGATTATTAATTTGCCTCCATATTTAAGCCATGCAACGTATGTAATTTATTTCTTTATATTATTATTAGCATAATAATCCACATAGCATAGGTACGATAATCAATTTAGTTCTTTGTTTATTTTCCATATATATTAACAGTTTAATAGCTAACAGCCACTGTCACACAAATACATTGGAAAAAAATGCAAATCAAAAAATCAAAAAAACAATATATAATAATAATGTGTTTACCCACCACTGTCATGTATTATCTTAGATAGTATGTACACACCTTATTACTGTATTATTACTTTTACTTTTCACATGACCTTTTGATATGTTCATAATTACATGGCGAAGACTGACGATGTACTATGTACAAGTCGTAATAAAATTTCTGTTTTGTTCTGTTCTGTTCTTGACGAAAGTCCAGTTTAGGAAAGTACACATGCATTAAACCCCTTTGCACAGAGCGAGGCTCATTTTTAATCTCATGTTTAAAGGTTTCTATCAGCTGTGGATATTTATACAGTCAATTTAATTACAAGAGTTCACAAAACAGATTTTATTTTAAATTCTTAAATTAATTCAATAATCAAAACCGCATTCATAATTATGATGTTTTATAAGTTTCCATAACAGTTTAAGAACACAAGCAGTTAACAGTTTACAGCTCGGTCCTTCGGACAGTTGGTCGTTTCGTAAGTGCATGGATAAATCTATGATTACTAATATCAAACAATCATCATAAATCGCCAAGCTTATGTCATTTTAAATCGTAAAAAATATTGCGTGTGCTTATTATAAATGAGCCAGTCTCTGGGAAAACCGGGCTTAATGCATGTTCTTACAGCATCATCCCAGATTAGCCTGTGCAGTTCACAGGGACGACACTTTCCGCCTATACTTGATTTTCGTTAAAAAGAGACTCCCTATGAATGAAATCCTTAAAAGCGAAAAGTGTGTCCACGTATATGCATATTATTGAAGCTACTATTAGGGAATAATTATGGAGTTTAACAGCGATAACTTGTCCATACTTAACAGAAATGAAGTTGTTAATGTTTTAATGGATCTAGCTCATGTAACTAGTGTATAAAGTATAAATTTAAAACTCGTTGTATTCGGATTTGTTTTGTTAGAACAAATGTTTACCAGTCAATAAACAACTGGTTGGCGTTCATAACGAGACGGTCTGTTTAGTTGAGGGCGAGTCTTCAGGTCGTTATATGTACTTCACCTTTACAATGTAAATGACTGCACATTGAATTTAGCCATAGTATAAGAATCGCATATGTAACACATAATTCAACCGATTCAACACACATCTTATTTATTTTTTATCTTTATTGAGTTTCTTTTTATAAACTAAACCATAATTACGACCTTGAATTACTCGTTGTGGATAAGGTTTCTCTTGTTAATGTGTTTCATAAAGTAATCATATTACTTAACTACCACAAAAGTCATTGATGTAGATTATCACATTTGCGCGATTAAGTATTTTATATAACGGCAAAAGTAATTTAATATTAGGCGTGACAATGGCCTCTCGACGTAAAACGTAACCGATCCTCTTATTGACCGTGTTAGGTCAAATACAGTCAGTTTAATAAAGGGTCATTGACATGCATGTATGTTGTTATTGCGTCATTAAAGGTTTGTTGTTAACATCACATAGCAGCAAGAAACCAGTTCTATACATTCACCTATATAATATATGAGCAAACAGATTTGAAAACCCTTTACGGGTTGGAAGAGCTTTTGGAGTGCACATACACATTTATTTCGAAACTCTAATAAGACGGTATTTTTCAAAGGGTCAAATACTTAATTTGTTTTCGCATTTCCCGAAATTGGAATCTAAGGTATGCTACGCGGATGCATAACATGTGTGTTTGGCTTCAATTAATTAAAAATAAATAATCTGATTGTGTAACATGAACAGCATTTTTAATAATTGGGGAAGAATTGTGGAGTTTAAGAGGGATAACATGTCCTTATTGATAAGATATTCAATTGTTAATGTGTTATTGGATTTAGCGCATGTACAAAGTGTATGAAGTATAAATACTCATTTTATTCGGACTGTTTAGTTGAGTTTGAGTCTTATAGTCGTTTAACCTATGAGCTTCACCTTTACAATGTTAATGACTACAGATTGAATTTAGCCATATTATTAGTATCGTTTATGTTACATATTATTCAAACGATTCAGCACAAATCGTATTTATTTTTTATCCTTATCCATCTTTTTATAAACTAAACCATACTTGCGGATAATACAAAGGACGGTCTTAAATAACTTTTTGTGGATAGAGTTTCGCATAGTCAATGTGTGTCATTAAGTTATCATATTACCTAAATTACAAAAAAGCCATTGATGAGAAGCATCACATTTGCGCGATTTAACAATTTATATAACGGCAAAAGTAAAATAATATAAGGCGTGACAATGGCCTCTCGACGTAACACGTAACCGATCCTCTAATTGACCTTGTTAGGGCAAACACAGTCAGTTTAATAAAGGGTCATTTACATGCATGTATGTTGTGATTGCGTCATTAAAGGTATGCTGTTAACATCACATATAAGCAAGAAACCAGTTCTATACATTCACCTATATAATATATGAGCAAACAGGTTTGAAAACCCTTTATGGGTTGGACGAGTTTAGGAACTGCATATGCATATTATTTTCGAAACTCTAATAAGACGGAAATTTCAAAGGGTCATATATGATTATTGAAATTGGAATCTTAGGTGTGCTACTGGGATGCATGCCATGTATGTTTGGCTTCACTTAATTAAATTGAGTCCTATTGAGTAACATCAACCGCATCAATATATTTCAACACCATTATTTTCTTAATAGTCTACAGCATACCAGACCAAAATATACAACGGAATACTTTAGTAAGCATTACCACAGTGCAAATCAATTTAGGGCTTAAAACTAATTTATTATTGCCCTTACTTTAATCTTTGAAAGTGCATACACGTATTCCAGGAGATGTTGCATCGTAACAGTGCGCAATACAAGCAACAAAACACAACAGACAATAATATACAAATATTCATGAAACTGTATACATTTTGTATCGAGTACCACTTGGTATTGTTGCAAAATATCGCTTTAAAGCAGCCAGAACGTGTTGAATAGAATTGACATAAGACATATATTCTTACGTGATTCTCCTATCTACGCTTGTATCTCAAATGAATTAACATTTGACATTATTACGAGGATCTGGCAATTGCCAAATGCCAAACAATTTGATTCAATAACAATAAACGACATAGCACAAAATCATACATTTGTAATACACGCCAAACAACCATAATGCATTTATTGATTTTATGTTAAATAAAATGTGTTATCAAAATATATGTGAGCACCAATTGCTGCAAAACGCTTGCTTAAATACTCCTTCTTTTCGAGTAAAAAGTAAAAAAGCACTCTAAATGAGCTATTGTTNCATATTAAACGTTTTGTTCTGCAAACAGTATTCGATTACGTTGAACGCGTACTTGAAATTCTGAATTTTTATCTTTGTACCGCGAATTAACAACATTTGACAACAGTCCTATGTCGTTATTCAAGCTCGATTGTTAGTCACATAAGTAGTAATGTTTTTTCAATATCAATCACAATCACAGTACTTAAAGCAAAAACAGAAACTGTCAATACATATACTTAAGCATGGTCATAATGAAGTTCATTTTGTTTTATTATAAAAAAAAATCTTATTAATATTTTTACTTAAAGGGAAACAACTTGAATCCAACATACTTCTTTGGAAGAAGACCGTATGATATTGCTTCGTTGATTCAATATAATTCCAATCAATGACGAAAACATAACTTGATAAATCAATAAGTTAAATGTTTTTTTTTACCTTCAATTATGACCATTACCTCAAAGATTATATGTTTTGTGTGTGTGTCACATCGTTTAATGTTGGTAACATGTGCACCAAGTTCTTTCACAATCTTTTCATATATGGGGAGAATATAGCTCGCAAAAGCTCTTTTTTAACATTGAAATGCTATGTTTCGACAATCGGCCGTCTTATGTGACATTGAAATGGTGTATGTAAGACACCTTCCGACATTTGCTAATTTCTGTACCAAATTATTTTGAAATCGTTAAATACATGATATTAGTATTCCAAAACAAGCATTTTTTTAACATTACTTGATATCTGCACAGGACCTCTTATGAGGCTGCTGACGGTTTAGACATTTGTGCATACTTACGACGTTCCACACCCTTCAATAACATGGTCTTTTTGAGCTACTACTTCACAACGTAAATATTTAGTAACTACTTGCTTAAGCGTTACCTTTTCAAGTTTACCACGTATTTACATGTATATACATACATCATTTTATGTATTTAAGCATGTATAAAAGGGTGTTTTATGGATACATATACTGGTTTAACCAATAACTACCCACGAACTAGTTAATACCAACCTAAAATGCAAATAAAAGCACAACGTACCCTGCTGGTCACATAATGTTCCAGACCAGCCGTGTACGCACACACAGTGTCGAGAACCCGAGTCCCACTGTCCATGTTCACAGTATGTTTACAGATATAATACAAAATGTTAACATCATGTAAACTGATGTAAGGGTTGAATTTCCACGATGCCATGACATTGTATCACATGTAATCTTACCGGGTACTACAGAAAGGGTCTCGTTTAAATACTCCCTTTACACGGTAAACCTTTATAATTATACGCTTTTAATCTTTATTTATTAAGATTGCACATAACACACCTATATGTTTCCTCAAGTCAATATGTTATGTATGTTAACT
>VMBQ01010573.1:0-10214 GCA_007657795.1 Dreissena rostriformis | reverse complement strand
AATCTTTAAAGCGGGACTGTACGATTTTTACATGTGTTAAATTTTAATATATTGATTAAATTATGTTACGATGACTCAAAATAGGCAATACAAATTATACTTTGAAGACGAATTTCATAAAATGCAGCAAAGACAAGTTAGCGCTGGTTAAAGCCGACGCCGACACTTTTACTCGTATTTGTAAGGAAACAAAATTGTGTCTTTGTGTCGTATGAACGAATCTGCACTAAAACTAAATTTAGATTCACATTGTACATGAATTATATATATGCTGGCGAATTCGGCTGGAAGCCAATTTCAATTTTAGATTTAAATATCTGGCTTATTTCACATTTTTCGACACATGTTCTTCTTAACTATTTTTTTAATTTATATCGAAATATATGTATACTAATTTTTAATACATTTCATAACATTCTTAAATATTTGACAAAATCGTACAGTCCCGCTTTAAGTTTGGTTATATATCTCATTGCCTTTTGTTATTTGTAACCATAACAGCAGAAAACATAAATCAATTGTTTTTATGTCTCCGCTTAAGAGGGGTGTATAAAGACTATATTCTTTGTAAATTAGTTACAATCAATACAAATTACTCGAAAACATGATAGCATTGGATCTTAAATGATATTAGTCTGATGTTACATGACTACCTGAAGTCACCCCGGAGTGGTCCTCCCTACTTTCATGTCGGACGATTTGTTTATTCTAAGTTTGGTACCCAGTAGGGATAAAAGTAAATTGACTTGGAAGAATATTCACTCTTTCCTGATATATTTCTCCTTTATAGGCTTTTTCAACGTTTTTTTTTACAAATTGACTACATTTTTAGCTCACCTGTCACAAAGTGACNAGGTGAGCGATTCAGAGCCATCATGGCCCTCTTGTCTTTATGTTACTCAACAAAACAATGAAGGTCAAGATACAAATGTTTTGTTGAGTAACATAAAAAAGAAAATAAAGTCAATTTGTAAAAAACAAACTTTGAAAAAGCATATTTAGGCGAAATATATCTGGAAAGAGTGCCAATTCTTCTGTATATGTTAATAGTAAGGTGAGCATATGACATCTGTTCACTACACAACGTGCTGGTTATATTCCTTGTAAATATTATTATTAACTATTTCTTGTAAATATTTTTGACCACTTGCAGGTCAGTTTACAAGACCATTATATGTGGCCACAATGTGACCACTGCCTTGGGCGCACAGTGCAGCATGGCACAAGTAGAGACGGCCCTGAGGGCTCATGGTGATGGTGATGCCTTCCTTCATATGCAGGGCTTTGGACTTGCAAAGTGTGGAGGTAAGGGTCTAAAGTGTACACAGCCCCACAAAGGTTTTTTCGAACGCTTTAGTTCTCAACCCGTCTGTCAATAAAAATGTATGTCTGTTGACATTTTTTATGTTGTTCATAGCTTCAAAAGATTGCAGATATTTACTTGAAACTTCATTGGTAGATAGATTTCATAAAGGAGAAGTCTTGCGAGCAAAAACTATTACTCTGCACTTCCCAATTATGTAATTATATTCATGTGTTAATTGATGATTTTCAGGTGACTTCATCCTTTGGTTTAGGCTTTTTTTTTATTTTAAACAAATATTATAATTCAATGAATTTTTGTACAACAATGTATGTAATAATGGCCTTGACAGTAACCCATGTGTCTTGATTTAAGCTGTAATCTTTATATAAAACACTTTCCATTCAGTTACATGAGAATTAATTGAGCTATTGTAATGAAACTCTATCTATAGATACTGTACAAATTCAATACTTACTTCATCAAGTATTGACATTCTCAGTTTTCACATTTCACCAAGAACTTATCTTTCAGTTTTCACATTTCATCAAGTACCTAACTTTTCTGTTTTCACAATTCATCAAATACTTACCATTTCTGTTTTCACAGTTTATCAAGTACCTAACTTTTCTGTTTTCACAATTAATCAATTACCTAACCTTTCTGCTTTCACAGTTCACCAAGTACCTAACTTTTCTGTTTTCACGGTTCATCAAATACTTTACTTTTCTGTTTTCACAGTTCATCAAGTACCAAACCTTTATGTTTTCACAGTTCTTCAAGTACCTAACCTTTCTGTTTTCCCATTTCATCAAGACCCTAACCTTTCTGTTTTCCCATTTCATCAAGACCCTAACCTTTCTGTTTTCACAGTTCATCAAGTACCTCACCATTCTGTTTTCACAGTTCATCAAGTACCTAACCTTTCTGTCTTCACAGCTCATCAAGTACCTAACCTTTATGTTTTCACTGTTCATCAAGTACCTAACTTTTCTGTCTTCACAGTTCATCAAGTACCTAACCTTAATGTTTACACAGTCCATCAAGTACCTAACCTTTCTGTTTTCACAGTTCATCAAGTACCTAACCTTTCTGTTTCGCATGTTTATCAAGTACCTAACCTTTCTGTTTTCACAGTTCATCAAGTACCTAACCTTTCTGTTTTCACAGTTCATCAAGTATCTTACTTTTCTGTTTTCACAGTTAATCAAGTAACTAACCTTTCTGTTTTCACAGTTCATCAAGTACCAAACCTTTCTGTTTTCACTGTTCATCAAGTTCCTAACCTTTCTGTTTTCTAAGTTCATCAAGTACCTTACCTTTCTGTTTTCACTGTTCATCAAGTACCAAACCTTTCTGTTTTCACTGTTCATCAAGTACCAAACCTTTCTGTTTTCAAAGTTCATCAAGTACCTTACCTTTCTGTTTTCCTATTCCAATTAATAAGTACCTAACCTTTCTATTTTCTAAGTTCATCAAGTACCTTACCTTTCTGTTTCCCTATTTCAATCAATAAGTTCCTAACCTTTCTTTTTTCTTGGTTCATCAAGCACCTAACTTTTCTGTTTTCACAGTTCATCAAGTACCTCACTTTTCTGTTTTTACAGTTCATCAAGTACCTAACCTTTCTGTCTTCACAGGTCATCAAGTACCTAACCTTTATGTTTACACTGTTCATCAAGTACCTAACTTTTCTGTCTTCACAGTTCATCAAGTACCTAACCTTTATGTTTACACAGTTCATCAAGTACCTAACCTTTCTGTTTTCACAGTTCATCAAGTACCTAACCTTTCTGTTTTCACAGTTCATCAAGTACATAACCTTTCTGTTTTCACAGTTCATCAAGTACCTAACCTTTCTGTTTTCTAAGTTCATCAAGTACCTAACCTTTCTGTTTTCACAGTTCATCAAGTACATAACCTTTATGTTTTCACAGTTCATCAAGTACATAACCTTTATGTTTTCACTGTTCATCAAGTACCTAACCTTTCTATTTTCTAAGTTCATCAAGTACCTAACCTTTCTATTTTCTAAGTTCATCAAGTACCTTACTTTTCTGTTTTCTAAGTTCATCCAGTACCTTACCTTTCTTTTTTTCCTATTTCAATCAATACGTACCTAACCTTTCTTTTTTCTTGGTTCATCAAGTACCTCACCTTTCAGTTTTCACAGTTCATCAAGTACCTAAACTTTCTGTCTTCACTTCTCATCAAGTAACTAACCTTTCTGTCTTCACAGTTCATCAAGTACCTAACCTTTATGTTTTCACAGTTCTTCAAGTACCTAACCTTTCTGTTTTCACAGTTCATCAAGTACCAAACCTTTATGTTTTCACTGTTCATCAAGTACCAAACCTTTCTGTTTTCAAAGTTCATCAAGTACCTTACCTTTCTGTTTTCCTATTTCAATCAATAAGTACCTAACCTTTCTATTTTCTTAGTTCATCAAGTACCCTACTTTTTGTGTCGCCTGACTATGGTCAGGGGACATAAAGGTGTTACTTCGTCGTCGGCGGCGGCGGCGTCCGCGGCGGCCGCGTCACACTTTTTGAAAAAGGCTCATAACTTCTGTGTCCCTTCAGATATTGCTTTCATATTTGGTATGCATGTGTATCTGGACAACACCTTTCCATACCTTTCCATGCGCATACAATTTTTTACCCCTGTGACCTTGAACTTGAGGTCAGCTTCCAGAAATCTGCAACCTCTATTCGAAATCTGCGACTGCGATTCGAAAAAGGCTCATAACTACTGTGTCCCTTCAGATATTGCTTTCATATTTGGTATGCACGTGTATCTGGACAACACCTTTCCATGCACAAACAATTTTTTACCCCTGTGACCTTGAACTTGACTTCAGCATTCAGGTTTTAAAATCTGTGACCGCGATTCGAAAAAGGCTCATAACTACTGTGTCCCTTCAGATATTGCTTTCATATTTGGTATGCATGTGTATCTGGACAACACCTTTCCATGCGNATGTCAATATCTCCAAGGTCAAGGTCACACTTTGAGGTCAAAGGTCAAAAATGGCCATAAATGAGCTTGTCCGGGCCATAACTATGTCGTTCATCAAGGGATTTTGAAATCATTTGGCACATATGTTCACCATCATTGGACGGTGTGTCGCGCGAAAGAATTACGTCAATATCTCCAAGGTCAAGGTCACACTTTGAGGTCAAAGGTCAAAAATGGCCATAAATGAGCTTGTCCGGGCCATAACTATGTCGTTCATCAAGGGATTTTGAAATCATTTGGCACATATGTTCACCATCATTGGACGGTGTGTCGCGCGAAAGAATTACGTCAATATCTCCAAGGTCAAGGTCACACTTTGAGGTCAAAGGTCAAAAATGGCCATAAATGAGCTTGTCCGGGCCATAACTATGTCGTTCATCAAGGGATTTTGAAATCATTTGGCACATATGTTCACCATCATTGGACGGTGTGTCGCGCGAAAGAATTACGTCAATATCTCCAAGGTCAAGGTCACACTTTGAGGTCAAAGGTCAAAAATGGCCATAAATGAGCTTGTCCGGGCCATAACTATGTCGTTCATCAAGGGATTTTGAAATCATTTGGCACATATGTTCACCATCATTGGACGGTGTGTCGCGCGAAAGAATTACGTCAATATCTCCAAGGTCAAGGTCACACTTTGAGGTCAAAGGTCAAAAATGGCCATAAATGAGCTTGTCCGGGCCATAACTATGTCGTTCATCAAGGGATTTTGAAATCATTTGGCACATATGTTCACCATCATTGGACGGTGTGTCGCGCGAAAGAATTACGTCAATATCTCCAAGGTCAAGGTCACACTTTGAGGTCAAAGGTCAAAAATGGCCATAAATGAGCTTGTCCGGGCCATAACTATGTCGTTCATCAAGGGATTTTGAAATCATTTGGCACATATGTTCACCATCATTGGACGGTGTGTCGCGCGAAAGAATTACGTCAATATCTCCAAGGTCAAGGTCACACTTTGAGGTCAAAGGTCAAAAATGGCCATAAATGAGCTTGTCCGGGCCATAACTATGTCGTTCATCAAGGGATTTTGAAATCATTTGGCACATATGTTCACCATCATTGGACGGTGTGTCGCGCGAAAGAATTACGTCAATATCTCCAAGGTCAAGGTCACACTTTGAGGTCAAAGGTCAAAAATGGCCATAAATGAGCTTGTCCGGGCCATAACTATGTCGTTCATCAAGGGATTTTGAAATCATTTGGCACATATGTTCACCATCATTGGACGGTGTGTCGCGCGAAAGAATTACGTCAATATCTCCAAGGTCAAGGTCACACTTTGAGGTCAAAGGTCAAAAATGGCCATAAATGAGCTTGTCCGGGCCATAACTATGTCGTTCATCAAGGGATTTTGAAATCATTTGGCACATATGTTCACCATCATTGGACGGTGTGTCGCGCGAAAGAATTACGTCAATATCTCCAAGGTCAAGGTCACACTTTGAGGTCAAAGGTCAAAAATGGCCATAAATGAGCTTGTCCGGGCCATAACTATGTCGTTCATCAAGGGATTTTGAAATCATTTGGCACATATGTTCACCATCATTGGACGGTGTGTCGCGCGAAAGAATTACGTCAATATCTCCAAGGTCAAGGTCACACTTTGAGGTCAAAGGTCAAAAATGGCCATAAATGAGCTTGTCCGGGCCATAACTATGTCGTTCATCAAGGGATTTTGAAATCATTTGGCACATATGTTCACCATCATTGGACGGTGTGTCGCGCGAAAGAATTACGTCAATATCTCCAAGGTCAAGGTCACACTTTGAGGTCAAAGGTCAAAAATGGCCATAAATGAGCTTGTCCGGGCCATAACTATGTCGTTCATCAAGGGATTTTGAAATCATTTGGCACATATGTTCACCATCATTGGACGGTGTGTCGCGCGAAAGAATTACGTCAATATCTCCAAGGTCAAGGTCACACTTTGAGGTCAAAGGTCAAAAATGGCCATAAATGAGCTTGTCCGGGCCATAACTATGTCGTTCATCAAGGGATTTTGAAATCATTTGGCACATATGTTCACCATCATTGGACGGTGTGTCGCTCGAAAGAATTACGTCAATATCTCCAAGGTCAGGGTCACACTTTGAGGTCAAAGGTCAAAAATGGCCATAAATAAGCTTCTCTTGTTTTGTGAGACAGCATGCAAAATATTCTGTGTCAATGCAGCATGTGGGGGTATACGTCACGTTAGTGACAAAGCTCTAGTTTAACTTGGGGTCCGCGTTTAGGTTTCGAAATCTTCGACCGGGATTAAAAAGGGCCATAACGTCTGTGTCCCTTCAGATATTGCTTTCATATTTTGTACGCATGTGTATCTGGACAAGACCTTTCCATGCGCATACAAGTTTTGACCCCTGTGACCTTGACCTTGAACTTAGGGTCCACGTTAAGATTTCGAAATCTGCGACCGCGACCCAAAAAAGGTTAATAACTACTATGTCTTAAGCTTTTCTTTAAACATTTTTTTTTTTTAATAGATTTTTTTATGCCCCTGGCATCTACGATGCAGGAGGCATATAGCGTTTGTCCTCTCTGTCTGTCCATCCTTACGAAAATCTTGGTTAACCCATTTTGACCGTTTCGTCTGTCACCATATCGCTTGCTACAGATCTTTGATACTTGCGTGGATGTTGTCTCTCATCACCCTGCACACACCAGCATCACCCAACCTCATTTTGACCTTGACCTTATTTTGGACTTAGACTTATTGAAATGGGCCAATTTTTTGGTTAACCCATTACCATCAGGCGACACAAATAATTCGTGGAGTTCTAGTCTGTTTTCTAAGTTCATCAAGTACCTTACCTTTCTGTTTTCCTATTTCAATCAATAAGTACCTAACCTTTCTTTTTTCTTGGTTCATCAAGTACCTAACTTTTCTGTTTTCACAGTTCATCACGTACCTAACCTTTCTGTTTTTACAGTTTATCAAGTACCTTACCTTTCTGTTTTCACAGTTCATCAAATACCTAACCTTTCTGTTTTCGCAGTTCATCAAATACCTAATGTTTCCGTTTTCACAGTCCATCAAGTACTAAACCTTTCTGTTTTCACAGTTAATCAAGTACTTAACCTTTCTGTTTTCACAGTTAATCAAGTACCTAACCTTTCTGTTTTCACAGTTAATCAAGTACCAAACTTTTCTGTTTTCACAGTTCATCAAGTACCTAACCTTTCTATTTTCACGTTTCATCAAGTACCCAACTTTTCATCAAATACTTACCTTTTCTGTTTTCAAGGTTTATCAAGTACATGTGTACCTAACCTTTCTGTCTTCACAGTTCATCAAGTACCTAACCTTTCTGTTATCACAGTTCTTCAAGTACCTTACCTTTCTGTTTTTCCATTTCATCAAGACCCTAACCTTTCTGTTTTCACAGTTCATCAAGTACCTAACCTTTCTGTTTTCCAATTTCATCAAGTATCTTACTTTTCTGTTTTCACGATTAATCAAGTGCCTTTTCTGTTTGCATAGTTTATCAAGTAACTCAACTATTCTGTTTTCACAGCGGGTACCTGCTACACACTGGAAGCTGCAGAGTTAGCAAGGTCATGCATTAACTTGGATCTGATACGGGCTATGTTTGACATTGTGCAGGACACCAAGTGCAGGTTATTATTTTATGTCATGTTAATATCATTTTGATACATTGTAACATCTTCTATAAAGAGATATACATTTCAGGTTTCAGGTTTTAGCGTACTTAAACTTACTCAATGTAAAATCAGCCAATAACTGTCTGTTTCCAACTCGTTCTGTTATAATTTATTATGAGCGAAGTGTCTCAAATTGTCAAACTTGCACACTGGTTTATTGTTCAAATCACACCCTTTCAGGGAAACCCTAACAAAAAGCAGCCTCTAGCCTGGACTGACTTAAAAACCCAAAGGCAACATTAGCTTTATCTTTATTGCCATAGCATGTTTAAGCCATTGATTCAGGATCCAGGTGTCTGAATTTATGCAGTTTTTGGTTTGCTTAAGGTCTCTTATGTTAAACTAACTGCAAAATCTGGAATAGCTGAAATTATTTTGCTGTTTGCTGACAATCATGTTAGCATGATCCAAATATGCACAACTATGTGGATCTTGGGCCATATTCACCAACCGTTTCTTAGACTTAAGTCTAAAAATAAAGAATTTTCTTAGAAGTGTTATGTATTAAAACTTCTTGAAAGACAAGTCTACTATGGCAGTGAACACCTATAATTATATGATTACTCGTGAAGAACAATATGTTAATGATATAACCACCATTTGATGCTTGTATAAGTGCAAACTCTGAGGTATTTTTATTGAGTCTAAAAAAGGGTTTGTTAATATGGGCCCTGCACTGATAAATTTTCCAGCAGACTCGCTCAGTTTCAGAAGATTAATATGACTTCTAAAAATAGAAATATGTCAAAACAGTTTTTCTAATGGTCCTCTACCAAACATGTGCACATAGTTCAGCCTTACTGTGCAAGATGGCCGCCAAAATGTAAAAAACAATTATATCTAAAAGCCAATTTCTTCTAATCATGTACTGTCATTGGCATTCTGAAAATCTACTTTAGTGCGGTTTTCTTGTTGTCAACCAGTATTTAGAGAATTCAAGCTTTCTAGGCCAAACTGGTAATATTGATGACTGATCTTATGTTTTTTGCAATGCTCACATTGTCATCTTTCAGGTTTTACAACTACGGTTTTTGGTGTGTGAAGAATAAGCTTAGCGCGATATGTTCTCCATCGGATGCCGACGTTCGCGGCTACGTCCACCATTTCATAAACGAGACCCACTACGATACATGGGGATTGGGCAACTGCAGTGGTATTATATTGCTAATTAAAAATGCAATAAATAAGACTTGTTCTGGGAAAACTGGGCTTAATACATGTGCGTAAAGTGTCATCCCAGATTAGCCTGTGCAATCTGCGCAGGCTAATCAAGGATGACACTTTCCGCCAAAACTGGATTTTTGTTAGAAATAGACTTCTTTTAATCAAAAACATTCCATCAAAGCGGAATGTTTTGTCACTGATTCTGGATGACGCTTTATGCACATACATTACGACCAGTCTTCCTGGAATGAGGCTCCAAATATAGAATATTATGCTAGTACAGTGTTCTGAGGACTTGTTTCAATCGAGTTAGTTGTGTGAAGTTGTATAGCACGAGAGACAAAGTCCCTGATGGGGTGCTGTCTGACACAACAAACAAAACTGATACTCATTCCAAGGGTGCTGTTTTTCTTATGATGTAACTTTTAGACTGGTTTGTACTGTTTGTCATTTAACTGTTAGACTGGTTTTTAATGTTTGTCATTTAACTTTCTGACTGGTTTTTTGGTTTGTCATTTATTTTTTAGACTGGTTTGTACTGTTTGTCATTTAACTTTTAGACTGGTTTTTGTGTTTGTCATTTAACTTTTAGACTGGTTTGTACTTTTTGTTATTTTTTTCAGTGGATGAAGCCACAGGTTACATATGCCAGTCTCCCCAGGATGTATGATGTAACTTGTAGACTGGTTTGTACTGTTCGTCATTTGTTTCAGTGGAGGAAGCCACAGGTTACATATGCCAGTCTCCCCAGGATGTATGATGTAACTTGTAGACTGATTTGTACTGTTCGTCATTTGTTTCAGTGGAGGAAGCCACAGGTTACATATGCCAGTCTCCCCAGGATGTTATTGCCCTAAACCCACGCTGTTACAGTCAGTTGGAGGCGGTTTCAAACTCGACACAGACAGCACAGTTTGCACAAACCGGTCAATGCAGGTAGCTGTAACTTGTTGGGAATATTTATGGTGCTAGTTTATTTAAGTGCTATTTATTATCTCCACACTTTTTGAAAAAAAGGTAGGGATATTGTGGTGATCTCCGCCGTCCGTCTGTCCGT
>VMBQ01010571.1:0-26900 GCA_007657795.1 Dreissena rostriformis | reverse complement strand
TTTCGCAATGACATTCTGTAGCACAGTTCTGGCCATATTTTCGTGGTCCGCATTCTATAACAAACAATATAACAAATATGAATACGATATGAACAAGATGTTTAGTTAGAACGATCAGTGGAAGATGTATTGCAAACATGAAAATTGTTTAAAAATAGCAATAACAAGTATAAATTGCAATGATTTTTCGATAGGCGGATATTTCATTGAAACATTTTCATTTGAGAAAAATACTAAGTCTATTTAAGCTTATACAAAAGGAGATATTTCGTGTAAACCTACGTTTACAAAGACCATTTTCAAGTGTGTAGCCACCATCGCAATTGTTGGTGTACAGGGCACACGATCCATTGACATTATGGCATTGTTCACAGTGGCATTCATTTGAACAATTAGGACCAAAACGTCTTTGTTCACAAGCTATAAGGGAAACAACAAGTGTGTGTTGACGAAAAAAGATATATTCAAACATAACTTCACCTGGATTTCAACAACTAGATATAAAATTCACGATCAATAATGTGCATGTATTTGCTACAATAAACAATCATTGATTCAATATGAAAATTTGTTATTAAGCAATTATTTTATAAGAAATCACAATTCAGATTTAGAAACACGAAAATAATAGTATCATAAAGTGTGAATTTTTATGCTGATAGTTAGCCTTATGTTCAGACTGAACGTTTAAAACAAATTTCGGTTAAATGAAAGAATTTGTGTTTTGTTTACCGTACTGGTAAAAAAAGGAAGTAATCAGTTCAGTTTCGTTCCGTCGTTGATGAAGTGTCTCTTATATCGATAATAATCGGAGAAAGTATTATGTTCAGGGGATTGTTTTTCCTTAACAACTGCACGTCAACATGAAGATGTTGTACTTTTTTTATTTAAATACTGTACTTTAAAACATCATTAGCAAATAACATAACTAAATCTAAATCAGTAAATATTGGAATTTTATTTTATCCCTGCTATATAGGTTGTCATAAAGACACGACATATAGTTTGTTGAGAAATATATTTGAATACAACATACATTTACAGATTTCTTTGCCCATCTCGAACCCAGTGTCACATTGCCGCTCAAACATGGCACATGAACCGTTGATGTGATGGCATTTATCACAGTTGCACTCCAGTGAACAGTTTTTACCAAATTTCCTGTCTATGCAAGCTGGAAGTGAAATCACACAAAGCACAATAACTGTATATAATGACTAGATGAATCATTTTTTATTTGACCGCCCCTATTCTGCGATATTATTTACGTTTGTACTGTCTCTGTATTGTATTGGATAAGCATAACTCTGTCACAATTGAAACAGAGCACTGGACCATTTTTCTGTAAGATGGGTAGAGGCATTCCATTAACTAGACATTTGAGACAATTAAAAATACACGCAGACAATATCGTTTAATTAATGATTATGATTTAAGGCTTGCTAATACTTTTCTTACTAGTATTGCAGGTTTTGTCTCGATAAAAGTCATATCCATCTTCACATTCGTCAGGGCACGTCCCATTAATGTGATGACATGATTGATTATTGTTACAGTAGGCGCTGCAGAATAATAAGCAATCTCGACCATACCTTCTGTGACCACAGGCTATAAAGGAAATGCCTTTCTTACAATACATGTGTATTATTGATTGTGTGATACATATTCGCGTAAACATGATAACGAATAACAATCATACACACGAATGTTACACCCAGTATATATCATTTATTCCATATGAAATGCATTTTATATAGTTGCTACGAACTTATACGAATACAAAACATCTGTCGAAAATACACATACAACATCTTATTTTAATTTTATTGACAAGCGTACACACAATCATTATTTATTTTCCTATCGTCAATATGAACAGTCATGAGACAGCCTCATTAATATATGCCTCTGTAATTAACTTCACCTCTTGTTTTCGTTACTTACGAGTTATACATGTTTTGTCATTGAAAAAGTCATAACCATCTTCACAACCGCCAAAGCACGTGCCATTTATATGATGACATAATCCATTGTTTCGACAAAATGCGCTGCATTTTAATAAGCAGTCTCGCCCATACAATCCGTCAGCACACTCTGTAATTATAAAGATATCAACAAACGAGACCATACAGCTCTGCATCTAAAGTTAACAATAAGGCAAAAACACATAATATTATGACTAAAAGTGGAATTGCAANTCTTCACAACCATTAAGGCACATCCCATTTACATTATGGCATGATCGAGTGTTTAGACAAAATGCGCTGCACGTTAATGAGCAGTTTTGCCCATACGTTCCCACTGGACACGCTGTTAATGTTAAATCATTATAAAAGTACATGAGTAGAAAAGCATAATTGTGTCAACTCTAAAATTCAAATTGTTTGTATGATTTCTTAATGTTTAATATACTTTTCATTTTGTCTGGTTTCAATGAAGTTTTTAAAACATCCGAAATGTTAACGGTTCAATTACATGTAAACATCGTGTTAAACATAAAGGATGAAATATATGATATAAATAAGTGATTCGATACACTCCCTGTCATTTGTCCGACAGAAGTTGTGCTAGCGAACATTTAATACCGACACGTAACCGTTCTAGGTAAGACAGCACCTAACAGCCATGATAGTGTCAATCCCAAGTATGTACTCAGATACAATCGAAATCAGAAGAGAAAATAAAATATGTTAATTTCGTTTAAAAAAACAAGATGGTTTCTTTTCGACCCTGTCCTATTAACTAATCAAATAGATTATACTGCTGATTTTGCCCCTGCATTACCTTTTGGCCCGGGGACTGGTTTTTCACCGTTATCATGAAAGCCTTTGCATTAAACGACAAGACAACCTATGTATCACAAGGCATAATAATAACAGGTTTTAAATAAATATCTTTTCAGATGAATAAAAGCTTGTATGTTGTCACTTACGAGTTTTACACGTTGTATCACGGAAAAAGTCATATCCATCTTCACAACTATCAATGCAATCTCCTGTTATATGATGACATCGACGATTGTTGCGACAAAATGCACTGCAGGTGAATGAACAGTTAATACCATATAATCCCTCTGCACACTCTGTAAATATAAAGGTGCATTCCACAACAAAAGAAGTGCATGGTGTATTATGTGGCGATAAAAAATGCATCAATGTAAACATAGTCGAAGTTTAATTACTGCTATATACATGATCCAATTAAAAGTGTTGTGTTTTATTCTACACGACATTGTGACAGAGGGAACGACATCCATGTTAAACATCGATCATTTGTAGCATCTACATGTATATATAACAAAAGAAACGTGTTTAACTAGAAAAAAAAACATGTATATATTAAAGCGAATCTAAAACAGAAACAATATGGTACTCCTTTTGAACAGGACTGATCATATAGGTGAAGGTATCTTAGCTTATACCTTTAATCATACATGATATCGCAGTTTGTCAAAGCACATGTTTTCTGTCATATCTTATAGGGATTCTTCATTAGTTATATCGGTCCCGGTTTCTTGGGTTAATTTTTTCAAACTTGCCAATAATTTTATTTCATATCTTACTGCTTATATTAGTACGGTATGATCTTAATTTGAACGCGCTTTTCTTTCATATTATTATTATATCATTAACAGTGTATTGTAAATCATTTTATCGACGGCATTGTTCTTTGAAGCACATCATTTAATATGTGTCATATTATAGTGATTATATTTATTCAAACTTAAGAAGCATACCATTTTAATATGAATTTGTACAAATTCGTAAAGTAACCGCAATTGATGTACATTTTGTTTACATGTTAACCATGCGGACATGTTTTGTAAGCATTTCACCTGGCAGTGTAATAATCACATTCACTCGTGTGATAGTGTTTTTAATGTAATGTAATGATGTGAACAATCTTATCACTAGAAGGGCTTAAACATTTATTAATCCCGAATCCCCATGCTGATATTGTAGCACGTTCCATAAACAAAATTGAAACTCAACACAGTATGTACCTTCATTGCAAGCAGCCCCTCTCCAACCACTCTGACATCCTGTTCCACATGCACCAGTTATAGCGTCACAAGGTCCATGCAGGCAATGACATGTTGTGTTACAATCAGGACCATATGTTCCATTTTTGCAATCTATAAAATGTCCATTTCAGACTATTTACACAGATGTATGCTCATTCAAACAAATGCGTACATAAATAATTTAGTTTACACCCTGATTATTTAGTTTATATAAGC
The DNA here is from genome assembly GCA_007657795.1 of Dreissena rostriformis. Lineage (NCBI taxonomy): Eukaryota > Metazoa > Mollusca > Bivalvia > Myida > Dreissenidae > Dreissena > Dreissena rostriformis. The sequence goes on along the minus strand of VMBQ01010571.1, from coordinate 22,660 downwards.
AATCATTTATTATTTTAACATCCAACTGTTTCGCTTATAACATCCCTTAATTGCAAGAACACTACTGCCATTAGTACTTAAATATCACACATCATAGAGGGTTATACAACGTATTTTCAACTCGAGAATGGTAATGTTAACCGAGGAGTAAGATGAGGTTTACATTGCTATTTCGAGGTTAGACAACACGCTGTATCACCTTCTACGGGGTGTGTTTTTTATTATATTATATCGAACACATAAATATACAGTAACTTTTGTTATCAATCCAAATCAGCCGTGTTTCAAATCTGTAAAGTATCATCATGTCTGAAGATTCATCTCAGACGGTTTATTCTCATCGTGTGTTCCGTTTTCGATTGAAAACATTTCTGGGACATTACATAAGTACATTAAAATAGCAGTACATTTATAAGTACTTTATCACGTTATAAAATGACAAAATTAGCCGTACTATTGAGCGTGCAAAGCTATATTTAGACGTGTCATGTTTACAACATTGCTTGTCAAAAATTCATATTTATACCGCGTTTTTTTATCAGAAATAAACAAGGTTTAATACATTCGAAACGTATCTTGCGACACATAAGTTATTAATATATTATTGTTACAAAATGCATGATGGATATCTAGAACAAATAACGCGAAAATGGCATTATATGCTATCATATTCGACATTATATAAAAAGCACACGCTTTAGAGGTTGATACGGCGAACTGAGGTAATGTCAACCGAGGCGTAAGCATTTCGAGGGTTTCGAGGGTTGACAATACGATCTATCACCCTCCAAATATTTATTTCTGTTTATCTTCACATGTTGTGAATGAAAGCGGTCAAGACGTTCACATTCAAATCAAATTAACACTTTTAAAAACAGTATTCCCTAGCCAGACTAGTGAGAAAGATAAATGGTACTTTTTCCCCGATATGTATTTTAATCACTTGGAAATGAATAATTCAAAATATTACCCGCTGTTTGTTTGTTTGTTTGTTTTTTTTTATAGTTTAAACGTATTGATTTTAGCTCGATTGCATTTCAGGTATTTAAATTACTACTTATTTGACACGCTCTCTAGTCCGTTTCCTGTGACTAGAACAAATACTTGGTGTCAATGTGGTAGATTTAAAGAACGCTCCCAAAGTGGGGATCGAACCCGTGACCTCCCGGTCACTAGGCGGACACCATATCCACTACGCCACGGCGATTTAAAAAAAAATCTTAATAGAGAAATGATCACGTGAGGTATAATAAAAACGCTATGTGTATGGGAATTTGAAATTGCTTGTCACGTTATACATAATATATTGCATTAACATTTAATCACATGTCATAAGTAAAAGTTCTCTATGTTTTACCTTCTTGTCCGTAAACCTCTATTTCACATATTGCCATATAATTGTGTAGTTTCTTTTCACCATGACCAATCACGCGTATTACTTTAATAGCCTGTGGAGAACTTAGCACATATGTTCGTACGGTGTCATTTACATGAGTGGACTGTTGTTCAACCATTTGAGTGGCGTTATAACCACCAGACAATGTGATGTTTTCAAACTGAAAGAATGCTGCAATGTAAACAGCTTTTATCATAAAAGGTTGACAATTAGCTGTGCTGTGAAAGTTAAAAGTAGTTTGTTAACAAACTTGAATTTANTTTAGTTTAAACGTATTGATTTTAGCTCGATTGCATTTAAAGTATTTAAATTACTACTTCTTTGACACGCTCTCTAGTCCGTTTCCTAGGACTAGAACCAATACTTGGTGTCAATGTGGTAGATTAAAAGAACGCTCCCAAAGTGGGGATCAAACCCGTGACCTCCCGCTCACTAGGCGGACACCATATCCACTACGACACGGCGATTTTAAAACAATCTTAATAGAGAAATGATCACGTGAGGTATAATTAAAACCCTATGTGTATGGGAGTTTGAAATTGCTTGTCACGTTATACATAATAAATTGCATAAACATTTAATCACAAGTCATACGTAAAAGTTATCTATGTTTTACCTTCTTGTCTGTAAACTTCTATTTCACATATTGTCATAAAATCTTTTCCCTGTTGACCAATCACGCGTATTACTTGTATAGCCTGTGGCGGACTTATCACAGATGTTTGTACGGTGTCATTTACATGGGTGAACTGTTGTTGAACCATTTGAGTGGCGTTATAACCACCAGACAATGTGATGTTTTGAAACTGATGTAATGCTGAAATGTTAACAGCTTTTATCATAAAAGGTTGACAATCAGCTGTGCTATGAAACTTAAAAGTAATTTGTTTACAAACCTTAATTTAAAACATTACTTCGTTGCATTCTTTATATATATTATTGATTGAACACCTCATATAACAATTATATGTACCATAACGTAAACAATACAGAGAGTGCTATAACACATAAATGTATCTTTATGAATAGACTGTTCATACATGTATCTGTATTAATATACTACCTTCGTCTGTTCGCCCATAAAGTACGATGCGCTTCACGAGATACGTTTGTGGTAGATTCAATTGGAGCGAACACGGCCTTGTAATAGCGGTACAACATTGACATTCGTTATAACCTCCTATGCGACCATCGACAGTTCGGTTAATATTCCAATTCCCATGTAGTATCGATTGATTTGTCGACAATGTTGCGTCTTGCATTGGAACTTGGATATCACCTAAAAAACAGAATTCTTAATTGTTATGTAATTGATCGATGTTGCCCTATATTTAATGGAAACATAGGAAAATCCCGTAAGCTGTCAATTTTGATAACATATTTTTACGGTTTTGAAAGTTTCAATAGCTTTAGCAAAATTCATCCTTGCAGTCATTTGGGTGTAACAGAAAAGATTCGAGTCAAAAGTTTCAAAACACATTGAGCTGAATGTCTAAACGCTCCGATTATTTTTGTCCGTTTGAAGAAAATTGTGTCTTATGGTTTTAACACAAAACCACAAAGTGGGTTGTTTCCCGGAAATGCATGAACCTATTCGGGAAATGTTGTCCAACTTTCTCACTACAAGCACTCAAAAATTCGTTAAGCCCAATTAACACTCAAAATCAACGAATATTTCGTAAATATTTCGTAAAATAAACTTAACCCATAAACCAATTAGTGTTGCCAAAATGTCAACGCCAGATGTGGTCTGGTAACATAGATTTAACGAGATACAAAATGCTCGTTTTTATTTTTACAATATATTCCATTTTAATTTCCCGCAACGATATCTTTTCATACGACACACGAACACTTAAATGGCACATGAACATGTGTTTAATATATTGTCCCACAGTAAACAAAATAGAGCATTGTGTATCTCGTTTAATCTATGTTACCAGACCACATCTGGCGTTGACATTTTGGCTATTGCTATACGAAAAAATAATTGGTTTATTGGTTTAACTTTATTTTACGAAATATTTTACGAAATATTCGTTGATTTTGAGTGTTAATGGGGCTTTAACACTATTCCAAATGCTTCTGATTGCAAATTGATTGTTGAGAAGTAGTGTAATGTTTCATTCGGCGATAATATTGGTAGAGTAATCATTGAATGAGTGAAATATTCTTAAATAACAAGCGATGTGCATTATAGTTTTTGAAGGAATATTGATTGGATCACGCTGCCTCAATACAATTAATATTAGTATGCCCTACTAACATTCATGAATGTTAGCTATTTTGATATTTTTGTCAAACACCACGCAAACATAAAAAATAACATGTCTGGAACCTTTATCTAAGAACATTAATCTGTCTCACGTGTTATGAATAAGTCAACTCGTCCTATAGAAGGCTGTCGCTGTTGCTTTGTTTATTTTTTATATAACACGTTTTAAGTATAGAACAGCAGTACACTTCCCGCATACATAGTAAGCATACATGCTGTATTGTTCACATTTTACCATCTCTCTGAAGAGTGGCCCTTGCCGTTTCAGCTAAGGACAAAGGCCGCGCAGCACCTCAATATATTGGCATTAAGCGTTTTGTTATTCGGTGATGACATAAAAGACATCAAAAACGGGATGGACAACGTACGAACGATGAGTTTATAGGAGGGACGAAAATCGTGACGACGAATTTGATAAGTGTTATTTTCAGCGGCATTTGTACCGGAGATAAATGCTTAATGCTTTATGTCTGTATATCTGCCAATAAGACCATGCTGATTTGTTATGTACAGTAATAAATTGCCATGTTAAGAATCGACAAATAAATTTAGAATAACCAGACTTAAACTGTTTCATTGCCAATGTTTGCATCATATAATCTGCTTTGTGAAATTATGTGTAAGCTATGTACGAAGTAAAAATGTATTTGTACATAACTTTTCATGTAACTTAATGTGCACATCGACGGTATTTCGAAAATGTGACCACACATAAAAGCCTATTGTCATGAATAATAAGGAAAATAATACCATGCATATCTCAAATACCGCCATTTCTGTTTTTATTGAATCTAAACATGCAATCTTCTATACATGAAAAATGATCAGACATCAGTCAGAAACACTTTTCGGAAAAAGGACATTGAAGCTCTTTTCAAGTTCAACAAACATAATGTGTGTATGTCGTTAAATATGTGGCTTTAACATTAAATATCATATATGGATTTGAATTGGTATATTTTCACCTAAAGTGGCATAGACAATATTTTATTTATCGGCATTTATTACAAACGCACGCGATTCATTTTTGATATACCTTTCTTAAAAGCGTTTCAGGTCAATTACCGTACTCAACTTTATGAGTGTCAAGTGAAATGCACCTTAATACATTGATGCGGTATTTAATGTACTATAGAATCTTACAAACTATTGAATTTGTATAAATTGGAAAGATCACCTAAAATCCTTACACTTTATTGTGGGTACATTGGCTCTCTTTATCGTAAATAAAGAGCTGTATATGTTGAATGTATCTGATATCAGAAGTGTTGCTGAATAAAAAAGAGACTAAATCGGAAAATATTAAGTTTAGTGTACCAGTATAAAGGGGCTTCTTCACATACTTTCCCTTTGTCTAAGTGTAACTAAAGGTATTCATAACACAACGTTAATATCCAATTGTTAAACTAATTCTAAAAGACACAGTTGATATATTATTTGAACTTCTCCCTCACACTATATAGTAATAATCCTAAACTGAAGCAATAAAAATACGGGGGTATATAAAATATACTCATGTTGAAGAGATATTTTGCATGTACATATTAACAGGGATAACTAAACAATTTACGCATACTGTTACAATTTAAGTATATAGTGCGAAAGTATTAACTTCATACTCGTTAACATAAGATGCTGTGCAAGTGGAACTTATTTCTTAATTTTACGAGAGGTTTAAACAAAGATCAAGCGTAGCATATGCGATTGTACCATGTTAATTGATATAATATTGGTTTAGAGCTCGAATGACGTAGTTAAACTATTTTTTAAGGAAAGCTTTAAGTTCCATCCTGGAATAAGGGGGCATTAAAGTATTTGTGGGAAGAGTAAGACGTTATATAATCAGCATTATCATTTTACAAAAACGGTATTGACCTACAGATTAACATTTATATATAACAAGACTATTTAACAGGGGGCATGCGTATACGGGAGCTTACCGGGTTGAAGTGAGGTCAGTTGGAACAAAACTTCAAAGATAGCGTCGTTTTTGTGTTTTTCGTAAAGGAGTAGCGGGTATTTTCACCCGGTAAGCATCTTTTTTTATAATTATTTTAAATGAATACAACCTTTCGGCTCTACGGTGTTTTTGATTCCCTACGTTTTTTGTTTCAAGATCGTAGACGTCAGGATAAAAAAGTTATTGAAGGAAAACCGTCCACAAATCATTTATCGTCTTAAGTGACGTTCGAGAAATTGGATGTACAAATATCATTTTCTCTTATTATACACAGTATTTGCGTACGTGTACAGTAAAATATATCTTAAATCATGATCATTTAATTTTACTGACGCCGTTTTATCTCTGATAACTAATTTATTGCCAAACATTATTGGTTAAACCCCTATTTTTAGAACTGACTTCCTTTTAAGCACATTTTGGGACCTGACTTCAAATTACAAACAGCTCTTTTCTATGTTAAAGAGCTTGCAACGAAATACCTACCCATCTTTAATAAAGTTTATATGTGTACTTCAATATAAAGGTTTTATAGCAAGTTATTTGGTGCAATATAAGTGTTTTCTGAATCATGTTACTTACTGTAGATTTAAAATAATACAGTAAAAAACTGCCGACCAACTGAATCAATTCACCTATGTCCAAGAAGATGGGTTGTGGGGTTGCTGATGTACGAGATAATATAATTTTTATCAGCCCTTGTCAATACGGTTTTAATTAATTTAGTGTATTTATTTTCATGTCGACCTTATTCTTATATGAACTTTTGTTTTACCATTCTTTTACTGTCTTTTCAGATGATGCAGGTTAGAGGGCAATAATGAGTGCATCTTTCGTTGCAGTATATGTAATCATGAATTTAAAATTAGCGGAGGACTGAGAAACCATGACCCATACATGGACCACATGAGTTTAAATGTAGAATACGCCTGAAAGAATCCTTCAACAGAGCCGGACTAAAACAGCAAATAAAAACACACGAACCAAACAAAAACATGTGCAGCTGATGTTTGTAGTGTTTGTATTTTTTTAAGTATACATAGAAAAGTCTGACACATAATTGCTATGAGTGTTTCTTACTTACACGTTTCGTTACGTATATGTCATGATGTTAGTTTCTCACGTTTTTTATATCAAAATAAACCATTATCTGTGTTACGTCATTTCTTCCCATGATGCTCTGCACACATTTTCAAGTGTATTCAGCACGTACATACATGAAAGAAAATTCATTTGGGTCGGAATGAAGTCGGTATGCATTTGACATATTAACATTACTTAAGATTAGAAGACTATGTTAGGAAAAAACGAAATAACCTATGTAAGTGATAATAATATGTATTCACATAAGGTTTTAGAAGGACGAACTCACACGTCTCAGCTCATTCCGCATCCCAACCAAACAAACAAAAATCCGTCGTAATCTACCATGGGTCAACCACCGAATCATAAAACGGATAAGGAAACACGACCTACTATACAAAAGAATAAAAAGGTTAAATCCCAGCAACACTAACCTAACACATAAATTTAAGCACACAAGGTGTCTCGTCCAAAAAGAAATCAGGAATGCCTTCTGGAACTATCCAGACACTGTCATCTTCTCTCAGGACTATCAACCTGGAGGAAACAAGCAATTCTACTCCTTGATAAAATCCAACTAAACTGAAAACTGTGGCGTCGCCCCCTTAAAAAGTAATGGCCAAACGTTCACAGTAATTGTCGTAACAATTGCAAACGATCTAACAATGACCAAACACATCAACAACATCACCTCAAAAGCAAACAACTTCCTAAGATTCATTAAACGCAACATAACAACCAAAAACAAAGCAGTAAAAGAAAGAGCATACAAAACTTACGTAAGACCGCAGTTAGAATACTGCTCAACAATTTGGCATCCCTGGCAACAGTACCTTATCTTTAAGGGAGAACAGATTCAACGGTCAGCTGCCAGATACATCTATCTAGATTACACCCACACCAGTAGTGTGTCCAACATGAAAGCTTCCCTGAATTGGCAAACCCTTGAACAACGCCGCAAACTAAGCGGGGTCACATTCATCTTCAAGATCCACCACAACCTTGTACATGTTGACCATAAGCATATAATACCAAACAGAAACCTGAACTTCCTGATACCTCATTCTAGGACGAACTTCCATGCAAATTCTTTCTTCCCTAGGAGCAATCGCGTATGGAACAGTTTACCTATCTCAATACAATCAAGCGCCATCTTAAACATCTTTGCTGAGCAGCTTCCTCCAACCTTCAAATTCTAAAATATAACTGTGTTTTTTATCTTTTATCCTTGTATATTAGACTTATTTTTATCCTATCCTTACCCCCTGATTTTAATCTGCACAAAACAAAAATACTAACACTGTTTCCAGACAACGCGCCTGCTAATAATAATCGTTAACGATTGTCAGCAGTATACCATAGATGTAGATGAAGATGTGAGTATTAAAGAGAAAAAAAAACATGACTTGTATACATTGATCACTTCTACTGAAATCATATCGTGTATTGCATTTGCATAAATCTTTCCGTGTAGTGTTTTGAATATCAAAGATGTCATTTATCTCAAACGTTTCCGATCACAATGGTCTTAATTTCTAACGTTCCGATTTTTTTTTGTCGATTTAACGAAATGTGTTTCTATGATCTTCACACAAAACAACAAAGTTGGTTGTTTCCCGGAAATGCATATACATTCGAGAATTGTTGATTTAGTGTTCAAGCTATCTAAAATTCATAACCATGATTTGTCATACTGAGATATATTAATCGTTGGAGATTATTAACCTGTTTTGTGTGTGTCAAAATTCGGCCCTTCCGAAAACCTAGTTCGCATTGAACCCAGGTAGAAATAGTGATAAGATATGAAGAGAGGAGGCAATTGAAAAAAAAACGTGTGCCCTTCTATCAGGTTTATCCCATATGATGAATAAGATCTACTTACATTAAAAAGAGTAATTTATGATATTCTGTTAAATCAAAATATCAAAATATCATCTTTTTATCTAATATTCATACAGGTGTGCTCTTGTAAAAAACTTTTTTTAATACATTAAGCATAATTACCGTTCAACTCAATATAGGAATAAATCAGCAATAATGGTTGGATTTAGCACTCACGAGATACTTTGAATTATCTGGGACAAAATTGAATGATAACTTCTTTTATCATGACGAAATATGCGTTGTTTAAGAATTCAGAAAAACATAGTTAATGCAATCAATTTTCCACTTTTATTATAAGTTGATCTCATTCTATTTTATGTATGATTTTAAACAATAATAATTAAAAACACATTAATCATTTTTAAATATATAATATATAATATTTTGCGGCAAGTTATTTTATGTTTTTAAAGATTCGTCGATATGACAAATGACCAGATTATTTTCTGCTTGAAAAGAGTGAATGGGCATTGTTTGAATAGTGTCTATCTTAGGTGGAATACTGTCGATAAAATGTAGGGCTCCAACGGGTACCCGGAAAAGAATTGATTTCGCGAGTCGAAAAGAATACTCGCGGGTCGGGGAAAAAAACTTTTGCCAACGATACCGGGTCGGGTCGCTCATTTACGAAAGGGAAGATACAGGGTTTATTTGTAGATAGATTAAATAATTGCTGTAAAATTGTCCTCTAAATGATAAAAATGTAATTGCAGTTAAGTTAGCTTCTTAATCACTAAAAGCATAGTTGTTATTCAAAATAAAGCAGGTACACGCTACACACGCATGTAAGTCAAGGTATTGGATTCCGAAAGTTGTAAAAATATTTTTGACATTTACATGGCGAATTACTGAAAGGGAGTCGACTTAAAACTTGAAACGGCGTTTAAAGCAACCAGTAATAAGATCATCCATTGTCTTCACATTTGAATAAGAGAAGGTTTCAATAAGGTTGAGCATAGGTTGTTTTTTCTGTGCTTTTTATTGTACAAGCCAGTACATTATTTTAAAACAATGACCTTAGTGTCATATAACATAAACATTCTTTTTCAAATATGTGATGAATACTTAATACAGAGCTGCTAGCTGCAGTATTTAAGTCATTATTGATAAATTATTCTATTTATTCTAATAGATATTCTGTCTATTTTTCTGGCTTGGCCAAAAGCGTTAAGAAATGTATTTATTTTTGTATAAACAACTTTAAATCCTGACCCAAAATATCACCTTTTTTTAATCTGACCCGCAGACCCTACCCGAAGAAATATTTTACCCGTTTGACCTCTAGTCAATATGCCCCTTGATAGAAAACAGCTTGTTATGAAGAAGTTTAATTTATCTTTCGGCGATGATTTTGGTGGGGTAATACGTGAATGAGAGTAATAGAAATATTCTCGGTAGAATTACTATTATTGTGTCATTCGTACATGATTGCTAACCATTTAGCTATTAATGTCAAACTCTATGCAAACAAAAATAACAGCTTGTCTGGAAATTTTACCTACGGGCATCAGTTTTTCTCATTTGAAATAAATAGAGGAAAACGTGCTTGCTGATCCAGCTAACGTTTCACTTTGTTTATAGTTCATATAACACGTATCAAGTAGAGATCAGCAGTTCACTTTGCGAATAAATGATCAAAGTACAAGGTGAATTGTTCACATTTTACCTCCTCTAAGAGTGGTCTTACCATTTTATCCTTAGGACAAAGGTCGCACAGCACCTTAACATGTTCAACATTTTACGAGTTGTTATTCCCTAATGACGGAAAAGACGGGGAAACCCAGTGGATAACGAGCGTACGAAGAGTTAATAGGACGGAGGGAAGGAATAACTCGCGCTCAAACACCCGAACTGAAATCGTGACTGCAAATTAGGAGTGTTATTTTCAGTGGCATTGTTTGTAGGATATAATTGCTTAATGATTGCATTCTCTGTAAATAAGAGATGGTGGTTGGTCATGCATGATGAATTTTCCATGTTAAGAATCTACGTATCCATTCGGAATAACCAGTCTTAAACTGCCTTAGGTCCAATCTTCGCATGATATAATCTGTTTTGTGAAAGTATTGGTAAGCTATATAAGAAGTTAACATGTATTGGTACATAATGTATATGAATGTGCCTATCGACTGTATTCAGTGAATGTTACCACACATACAAGTTTAACGTCATGAATAATAAGGAAGATAATCGCATGTGTGTATCAAATACCACCATTTCTGTGTTATTGAATCAAAACAAATGTTCAACTATAAGACCGAAAATCTTTACGGAACAAGGAAGTTAAACCAGTTTTTAAGTTCAACAAACATAAATACAAAAACTCCACATATATCAATTTTCAAAATAGATAATCAGAACGTTAACAAAACCAGAATATTGAAATAAATCACTGTAAAAAGACATAACTATTGCGAAAATACAAAATACATGGCTAGTGATGCAGTTAAGTTTCTTCATACTTTCCTTTATAGCGTTATGCATAAAAAAAAAATTATGACCAGGCTGTCCGGTCACATAGGCGACCCGGGTTCGATCACCGTTCTCGGACGCATGTGAGTTTGGTTCACGGTCACCGTACCGGACAAGTGTGGTTTCCGTCGGGTACTCCGCCGCCCCCCTCCCCCCCCCCTAAAAACAACACACCAATAATTGAAAATATTTTAGGAACAACGTAATAGCTGGAAATTGCAGCTATAATTTAAAATTTCGTCCCTACTTCCGTGAGTCTAGTAAGCAAATTAAGTAAGAGTGCTGGGACCGCTACATGTGGTCATATAATGCAGTATCAGGCGCGGAAGGACGTCATAAACTTCGAAATACATACACGACAGATGTGACCAAACAACGTTTCATATCTCTTCCCCGGGCCTATATCATTCCTTGTAATTGTAGACTTTGATTCAAAACCCACTTCGAGACACAAAGTAGTCCTTTCAATTTCAGTATTACTTAACCTACATATAAACTAAAACTGCACTCATAATTATATGCTGGTATTTTGCATTGACTTTTTCGCTTTCATTACTTCGAAGAGATAGTGTGCAGGTACAAGGATAACAAAACCACATAATGTCAAATTATAATAAAGTGCGAAAGTAATAACCTGATACTGGTAAATATGACCTATGCCATGCAATCGGAGCTTATTTATGAGTACTACGACAAGTTAAAATAAAGGATCGAGCGTAGCATATGCAATTGATATAATATTGGTTTAAAGAATAGCGCAGTGAAAGTATTTTTTTGAAGAACAAATCTTTATCTCCCGTCTTAAAAGTGGGGGCATAAAAATATTCGTTTGTGTAAATAATGAGTCATTATATATTAAACATAAAAATTTGACGAAAATGCCATTACAGATTGACGTTCATATAATTAAAATATAATAGACAGCACTCGCCGTTTGTTCTTAATGTAAATTATACTAAATTCAAATAACATACAGTCATTAAAAAGAACGCAAACATCCAAACACACGATTTGTCGAGATGTGTGACAAGTTAATATTGGGCACTATCAGGGTTGAACTGACTATTTCACTATAAACAATTATTTTAAGTATTTACCGTTGATTCCTCTCATCGTCAAGATTAATCCACCAATTAACAGCAGGTATTCCCGTAATACCACCATTTCTCACTGTTAGCGAAAGAAACTACTGAATACAACTAGGAAGTTAAGACCAATATGACCATAAACGTGCGAATATACACATTTCACAACAAAGAAGCAGAACGTAAACCAATTACTGAAAGCGGAGTATTTGATTTCATTGTTATGAATAGACAACACAACTGCTCAACATTATGTTTAAGGAAGTAGCAGACTAATGAAATCGGGTACTATCGGGTTATATCGACTTCGTTCTTAAAGAGAATTTGCTCGTGCTTATAAATCTGAAACCACGCGTAAACTGTTAAAACGGCACTCAAGTTCTCAACACAACAGCGTACCGACATACTCTGGTATCCGATCTTTCCTTAATTATAGAGTAGTTAAGGTCTGAGGAGAATGTCAAATACTAAAAGATTTCCGTTACAAATTCAATCTTAAAGCAATATATTTCGAATCAAAGTTCCCTGATTTACGGAAATCTTTTTACCGGATACTCTCCGGTTGAAGGTATACCTCCGAGTATCAAGGCCTCATCATGTAGTCTCCAACCATCAGGCAACACAGCAAAATTTAAGTACACAGCAATTTTCTTACAACACACAAAAATACTTAAAAAAAACGTTATTACAAGTGCCCATGCAGAAAAATGTGTCTTGGAATAAACGGTGCTGATTTATTTAGAGAGTATAGCACTACACAACTTAAATATTAAGTATACTGTAACATAAACCAAATTGTAGCGAGGATTTCCAATTGTTCTATTAGAATAATTGTTTGGACTGTATATCATTTAATTACTACATTGAGTTCATTTATAACACAGCACTTTAATAATGTTCTTGATAGTATTTTATTTTTCTATTAAATCACGTTTCATAATATTCAAAAATAAGCAGTTTATACTTATACACTTTTTTTAGTTCTTTTCTTATTGCTGGTCCAAATGCAACTGTACCTAAAATCCCTAAAAACTCAGAATTTCTGAAGTATGTGGTGTCTGTCACATTTTAAAGAGATACATAATTGACATGTTCTCTGATTACCATAAAGACAGGGCTTGGAAATATGAACATCTAACCCCATTTAATCTAATTAATAAAGCCATTAACCCAAGTTTATCAACACCACCATGATGTAAATTACTGGTGAATTACTCTCATTTCGCGACACAAATCGTGATTAATCAAAACAATAATATAATAAACCATATTGTAAACTGCCCATAGCCATTCAACAATGACGTGGCTGACGTCAAACGAAGTAATGACATAGCCTCTTGAAAAAACTAGCGTGTTTACATGACCATAATGCATGTGTTTTTTTTCGACCGATGCGTCTACTATACGTGTTTATGAACGACGAGAATATATTCTTTTGTCTCCGAAAAAATCTATCATCACAAACTACGAAATTGTCACTAGACTTGTGTTGTTTAAAATATCGTACTACGTTTGAACTATTAATTATATTAGCAAAATAGAAACAGCTGATGAATAGTGTTGCAAAGAATCAAGATAGTAATTTGAGCTATCATGAGTAGTGTAACATATAAAAGTTATTCTTGGTAATAGCAAAAATCATATTAACAAATCCAGAGTCAGGCTATACTATCGCGTTTAATTCATTAAATAAACAATACATACATTGATTTCTTTAACTATTAACAATTTGCAATATTTGCAAAGCAAATCCACAAACAACTTTTGCAACAAACGATGCAGAGCGGATGTTTTGAAAATGGCTTACAAAGCAAAGCGAAATAAAATGCTACACTACACTTTATATGTTTTTGTTCTCGAAGCAACAACATTGTTCACACAGATGCGGAAAACAGTTAACACTCTGGTTGAGCATAAAGACTGAGTTTATTTGTTTATTTAAAATAAATATACGTTTGAGCTTCTTGATCTGTTTCCAAATTGTCAAACGTTAATCTGCACAGAAGTACGAAGAAGCCAATTCAACGATATACATCGCGCTGTGAATGGGAAACAACAACCATTGAAACATATTAATATTATTTAATAAGCTTAATACATATAAACAAACATATACATGTGACATTGGATACCATGATTACAAATATTTCAGTCATGCATTATGCCCAATTTCCTTTAGAACATTTTGTCTTTTTACGCAGTTTACCAATACAAATGACAGAAACTGACAACTACCATGCTCGAATCAGATGGTGACTGCGTCCACACAATTTTCTCGGCCTATCTTCTAAACTGTGACTGCACTCAGGACGAGACAGATATTGACGTATTAGGAACGCAATATGATTGCTGCAGAGTCTCTTAGCGTCTATGAGCACATTTTATTGACCAGTAGGGTCATAGTAAGGTCGCCAGTCCGATGTTACGGTGGTATAAGGTCGCGATTTACGGCGTTCTTGGCTTCTGACGATGTCTTCATGAGTTCTCACGACGACCACATGGCACCCTTGGACGTCAGGGATTGCCTTGAGAACGCAGTAAGAACGCCAGCCCCTTTTGACAGGGGTATAAAGGAAATAGCTTACATTCGTTCCCAGATCTAGCTATCTAATTTTATTGTGAACTGTTTTTCTTTAAGACTATACATACTGTACACTTGACATGACATTTAAACAAGTTCCTACTGCCATGTAGTTTAAGAATACGACGTACCCCGTGCAAAACTCACATTGCAACTGTCACGTGGACACTTGCTCGACCCATTACTTTTCTTTTGATGGGATCGTTTTTGTATTAACAATATCAAGACGTTATGTTGCATGCAACAACCATGTCGTTCGCTTTAAGATAATGGTCACATTGGTCACTTGAAGCTGGTACCGCTTTAAGATAATGGTCACAGTAGTCCCTTGAAGCTAGTACCGCTTTGAGATAATGGTCAAAGTGGTCACTTGAAGCTCGTACCGCTTTAATATAATGGTCACAGTGGTCACTTGAAGCTGGTACCGCTTTAAGATAATGGTCAAAGTGGTCACTTGAAGCTGGTACCGCTTTAAGATAATGGTCACAGTGGTCACTTGAAGCTGGTACCGCTTTTAGATAATGGTCACAGTGGTCACTTGGAGCTGGTACCGCTTTAAGATAATGGTCAAAGTGGGCACTTGAAGCTGGTACCGCGTTAAGATGATGGTCAAAGTGGGCACTTGAAGCTGGTACCACTTTAAGATAATGGTCAAAGTGGGCAATTGAGGCTGATACCGCTTTAAGATTATGGTTACAGTGGGCACTTGAAGCTGGTACACAATTTTTGTACAGAAAGAAAAAGTACTTGTGTGTGTTCGGCCCATTATTATAATGCATACGAGTTTTCAAAAAACAATAGCCAACATTGGATGGTGTGTCAAGCTCCATTGCTTATGTTTAAAGTAACAAATGGAGTTCGTAGATTAAACTCATGAACATAAGAGAATTTAGTTAATTTTTGCATACATGTTCACTATTTTAGACGATGTGCGAAAGCTAGTTTTATTTATCCGGGTTATAGTTCAAGGTAACGCTTGAAGGCCAAAAATCGTCTATGTTGTGTACATTTATCGATTATGTTTTACAATAATGAACTATTTTAAGAGCTAGGTTATGACTTTATTTATTTTTAAAAGACTGTAAATACATGCCAACATGTACTATACATTTATAACATTTTACCGTTTTATTTAGTCAAATACACAAACATTCCAAAGATTTTTATATTTATAATATAAATCCGTATGTAAGAACTTATTCCACCAATCGCATGCATTTAAAACAACATATACACATATTTTACTACGTTTCAAAACTATATAAACGAGTTAATGCGCTAATGTTTTTTAACAGATCGTATATAGTGATGAATCATGATGAACGAATTACACAATGATCTCCAAATGAAATATCTAAAGAATTACGGCTTTCGAGATATATGACACAAATATATTGTAATGTGAGCTATCACATTTCGTAATATTGTTTAAATGTTTACCTTTACTTCCGGGTTCGCGAATTTCAATTCCATTTGTAATATTGTTGTTTTTATATCGGTGACAGACGTTGATTACATATATAAAACGAAAGTTTAACCAGCGTCATATATACGTAGATAAATCCTTTTGTATCCAGTTACCCAGTTACTTGGTGCATGTTTATTCTGCACATTTTATGTCCTTCCTCCATTTGCAAAGAGCAGATAATCAATTTGTTATTGTTGTTAATGGTAAAAACTATGCCTTACAGTAAATAGGTTAACATGCACCAAATGGTTGTACCAATCGTTCAATATTGTTCTTTGATAAAATAATAGGACACTATTATTATGCTTAGCTATTTTAAAGGGAATTATTTCCTTTCTCGGAAGATGTGTGTACTTGGTACAATGTTCATTTAAAGCTTGCTTCTGATTGGTCAGTTTGCTTACATCATGATTGTTTATTGGTCAGTTGTAGTGACGTCATAATGTTTGTAAGTTTTCTGGCGCGTTCAATAAATACATAGAACGCTGAGTTTTCGGGCTTTTTCTCGTNAAAGTCCACTGTTGTTGTTGTTGTTACTGCATTTGATCTTCGATTTTATGTCATTATATCTAAGTGCGTTCACACGTATTACACTAACATAATGCTAAGTGATCATACCTTGTCATCTTCGTCGTATATCTATTTTAATATGCATTTAAATGAGTACATTTTCGTAGGTTATTGTCAGACCATTCTCATTTCTGATCTGGTCGCAGCCATTTGTCGCATTGCATTATGGTCAGGTTTGAACTATTGTCTGCAGTGAACTAAGCATGAAACAGGTTATTTTTAGATATGATGTAATCTCTGTTTAATACTTGTTTAAAGTGGTGTATCCATCTTTCTACGCGCCCATAGATTATTTTACATAAATTTTTGTTCAAAATCCAATATGGCGGTGTCTTTTGGCGTGATGTCATTTCAATGCATTTCGAGCGTTCATGACCACTTTTTATGGTCGATCAACGTCACTGACCAATTTTTTGGGTCAGTGACCATTTATTTTGGGGCAGTGACCATTTATTTTGGGTCGATGGCCAATAATTTTGGGGCAGCCGACCAAGAATTCTTGGTCGGGCCATAAAAACTGGTCATCGACCAACATTTTGGGTCGCTCGACTATATAAGGTTCCAGAAACTTTGTAAAGTAATTCAGTCAAGCCATAACATCAAGGGCATTAACATCATTTTCTTAATATTGTGAAACTTGTAAGCAAATCTAAATAATAACTAAATATACTGAATTCATATTGCTAGTATAACATTAAAAGTGTAAAGAATAAAGCTGCATGAAGTTTAACATTGACTTGTGTTGTTATTATCCTGACGAGTAATAAGACGGAACAGCCGGCGCGCAACAATATTTTACTACGTTTCAAACTATATTAATGCGCTAATGTTTTTTAACAGATCGTATATAGTGATGAATCATGATGAACGAATTACACAATGATCTCAAAATGAGATATCTAAAGAATTACGGCTTTCGAGATATATGACACAAATATATAATGAAAAAAGTACAGCGAATAACAGTAAAATAAAAACAAATGTTGATTTCGTTGATGAAACAATATTTTTACAAAATATTTTATTAGAAATCGAATAATTTAAGAGTTTTGTATATCCCGTCACTTATGTAAAGAAAACACATGTATATTAAAAGCTTATTTCATCGTACAGTTCTAGCTGAAGATGACACGAATTTCTCGCCTGACTATGTGTGTGTAGTTTCATTATTACGATATACAAGACTCCTGTTTGTGGGGGGGGGGGGAACTAAGAAATACACTCCAAAATAAGTAATCAGCAATGCACATAAGAACATCATTGTAATAATAACAAAAATCACTAACTCAATAGTGCATGTGTACAATATAGAACTATCGCAAACTGCTATAATATTTACACAATACAGGTTATTTGCCCGCGGTCAATTCTGCAACGGCATAAACAATTAAGTTGTACATTTACATATTTGGCGTAAGACAGTTCATTTTGAAATCGTTGGTAATGTTAAGCTAGATGTCCGAAGAAATTAAGAAAACCAGTATACGCATGACTTATGTTGGCTTCTTTAACTATTGATATTATATTTTTAGTATACAGGACATATAATATCATAATGTATCAGTCAATTGTGTTTGATATATTTATAGTTCAAAAAGGAAAATTGGACATTCTCCTAGTTTAGTTACGTAACAAATTGCGATCAGATTCACAGTACGAAAGTGGACCTTAGTGTGAAGAAAGTCATTATTCATTATCAGCTCACAAATGATGGAAGACTATTTGAGTACTAGCAGAACAATTGATAGCCATCCAGTTATCATTTGTTTAATATTTAAATCTAAAATAAATAAAAAATATTGTTAGTAGATAAAAAAATCACAGTATTACTAGTTTATTCGTTTATGATTAAGGATTGTTGAACACTAGTTTGCAATATGTATTCTTGTTAGAAATAAATACCTTTAATACTAATTGAACGTTATTATATTATAAATACATTCAATAAATATATTCACTATATGGCCGCGTATTTGAATTAAATAAAAGGACAGTACTAATTGTTTAATTTTATATGATTAACACTTGTTGAACACTAGTTTGAAATATGTTTTCTTTTTCGAAATAAATAGTTTTAAACTAGTTGAACGTTATTATATTCTTAAAAAATTCAAAATAATATACTCTATATGGCTTCTTATTTGAAATACCGGTTGGTAACTATGCAAAATAAAACCTATTTAACGATTAAGTGGTATGAAGTTGTGTTTTTTTTTCAATTATATTAAATAGCCGGTACTGCTATTGAACTAATACTGTTATATCAATATAAAGGAAAATATGCACTATAATCAAAAATATACTTATATTATTACATTATACAAAACAAAAGAGGAACGTAAATCAATAGTATGAGACATAAAATAAACTTCAACTACTACACGCAAATTACACGTTGAAATAAACAAGCGCATAACAACAAATGAAACGTGATAATCTTTTTGTATTTAGTAATATGAGCAACAACTGATTCCCTGTATCACTCATAAATGAACACAAATTCCGCCAGTGAATGTGCTAGTTTTTATAGCATACATAACAATTGTCAATGTAACGTATGGATGTTAAATTTAGTCACGTATGCTACGTTCTGAACTGAATGCCTCAAGCATACTTTATGAAATAGTTCAAATAAATTAGGCGACCATTTTCCAAAACAAAGTCATCTATTCAAAAACGAATGTATACATTCAAGCAAGCAAACTAACAGCACTAACTTAAAAATATTGTAAAATATTGATTTGTTCATATATAATACTCTTTCGAAATCGGTAAAATATTGAAGCTTCCGTTAGGATTTTCATCGATAATTTGAAAACAAATACATGTATTTCTAACACATTGTTAAAACTATGCTGATTTGAAAACTGCAGTGGTAAAGCGTAAGATTTTCTCCTTTACAACCATGATCCGATTCCCGGGGAAGGCAAACTATTTTTCCTGCTTTTATAATTATTTACAACTCTTCGTAGTAACATTTAATGACATTTAAAAATAAAATAAAATATCTATTAACCTGTCCCTTTGGGCTTTTTATGCATTACTTACTGAATTCGATGGAAAAAAGTAATTGATTTTTTTGATAACATAATAGGATTACAAGTCTGCATCAATTAATATTAAGTAAAGAGGGCGGAGAAATGAACGACACACACTTTTTACAGAATAATTGCATACGGTCACACGTCCTTAATATGTAAACGTCCTTGTTCGATGAATATATGAAAACAGAATATATAATAAAGGTTCATTTATGAACTAAATTAGTACTTTGATTTTGCATTTAATTGTTAACACCTATAAAGACAGCAACTATGAAACAAATGGAGGAAAATCCCATTATAGCACCATTGCGAGTCCAATGCGCCGGTGTATTGATATTGTATTTTAGTTCAACAGACTGTATTATATATTTTTGAGTTTGCATTATATTAAAAGTAAAACAATGAATATCTACCAAAATGTCCATAACATGAACCTCTATTGCCAATTATCAACATTGTTTGTGTTTATTTATCATCACGTTACGTTAAAAAAACGTTCATTGTTATCATAAAGAATTGTTTTGTTTTCATATATAAAACGATTAAATCACGCCCTTTTTATATCTAAATCCAATTTACACTTTATTAATGTCACACCAATTATAAAAATAAAACCTTCGACTACGTATTTTTTATCAAACTGTGGGCAAATAAAACCTTGTTTATTCACTGCTTTTAGAAGTTTTGATAGATTCCTGTTTTCTGTAAGTAAGCCAAAATTGCGTCATAGCAGATCCTAAGTTGAATCTGAAACCAGACAGACACACATTACTTACGCTAAATATTTGACATTTTAAATTTTTTAATTCGGCGCATATTTTCGATATTGTAAATAAACATGTTTAACTATAAATACAGCATTTTATCTAAGACTGGAACAAAGAAACATTATGCAAAAACGTGTATGCCACCAATCTTAAAATATACTGATAATTCTTTATTTAACAAGGAATGCCTTTATTTAAATGTGTAATTGCCATCAACAGTACTTGTATTAGTGTCATACACATAACATTATATTATATATCTTACAGCGCTATGGATAATGTGTTTCTCTTGGAGCTCCATTGACGTGACAGTTTCAATCAGGTTGATTTGTCCATTTTGCTTCACAATGCGACAAATATCGATCAACAACACCACAACCAGTCCGCTTCTTTGAAAATTCGACCTGAAAAAAGGTGCTACTATTTGAACAATATTGGGTCAAAACATACAATCCTGATGTATATATCGTGAATTAAATGCAATATGCCTAAAAAGTTAAATTTACGTTTAAGATTTTGTATTTTTGGGGCCTATATATGGTATTTCTCTAACTACAAATCCGTATTAACTGAATACAAATTCAAACTCTATAAACACATACGTATCTTATAGCAAAATATAATTATGTAAACAAAAAAAAACAATATCGTCCGATACTCGGTTCTATTTGCATCCGAACTCACAACCAAATATATTGCGTACGTCAGTGGTTAATGTACAATACTACAGTACCGTTATTAGTACTTTACATACGCTTACCGGTACTTCATAATTATATACTACACACGCGACCTATGTATTTACCGTTTAGTAAACAATTAGTAATGAATAAGTATCGCACGCAATTGTGGTGGCAAACACGAAATTTTAACCGAGGCATTACAAACATCACCCTATATGGCATGTGATTTTATGGAATATACAGAGAAATTTACATGTAACTTGTTTAAAAAATATATATATTCTAGCACGTACGCCGCTTGTTTTCTATAGACAAAGTAGGAACTCGGGTGTGTTTTCTCTCCAATATATATGAACTATTCATGAGCGATGCCTAGTGTTTTGAAAGTACTCTTGCATAATTCTCGAACATTACGCAATTGAATGACTAGGGAAAAATGAGAACCAAACTTTAAGTATATCTTCAATGCAAAAACATATATGTAATGATTTACACTTTTCCAATAATATTCACACAAAACAAAAATGTATTGAACTTTGTGTGTTTTTGTTTACATGTTATTTATTCTTAGGACCAATAAACATGACTTCAAAGTGGTTCTTAAATTTGTATCGAATAAACTAACATTTTTAAAGCTAGTGCGAATGTATATCTAAGACATATAGGCGAGATAGAAACACTATATATAGTTCTTATTATAACTATTATATTAAAAATAATAGTAGGTATAATATGTGTGCATCTTTACTAATAGATGGACCTTGCGGTATAGTAAACATATATCATATTATGTGTATGTGACTGTTTTATCAAGACGGTATTCCATATTTTTATGTATCGCTTATGTACTCATTTAAAAATATAACGCCCTTTTGAGCAAATAAAATATAACAACAATCATGTTCGTTTAAGTGCTATAAAACAGACAACATTTCGTTAGAATTGTGATATGCAAAAAACTATGGAAGGATAGCACGTATGTATATTACCCATCTTTAATCAATATCGGTGTGTCAGTCGAGAGCTGGGTTTGCCACATGGAATGTCTGTCCGGGTCCTCATTCATGCTTGTAACGCGGAACTGTTTTAACGTCTTTACACTGCTGCCTTTCTGTATATTAACATAAATTAAAAATAAACTAAATTAACCCATATATCAGCTTGATACATTAAATTGAATATACATTTTGTTTAACACAAAACTCTGACGTATTATTATCAGTTTGACATTTCCAAAAAAAAAACATAAAAAAACATACATTTAACAATTCATAAAAAAGAGTATTGTTACTGTGTCTTCTTTTTATGAATATGTTCACTCCTCAAATCCGCGATCGTTGTTTTCCTCGGTCAATGTGACGTGATATCTTCCGACACGCCGACCCTCTTTCT
>VMBQ01010570.1:0-16807 GCA_007657795.1 Dreissena rostriformis | reverse complement strand
ACATAGTTTTTGACCCGGCATGACCCATGGGCATGACCCACATTTAAAATTAGATAGCATTTAGACAAAACTTCCGACCAAATTTGGTGAAGATCGGATGAAAACTACTTCAATTAGAGAGCGGAAACCATGCTAAATCCTTAAAATGCACTAAGTGACCCCCTGACTTTGTTTTTGATCTGGCATGACCCATATTCGAACTTGGCCTAGATTTTGTCTAGATACAACTTCTGAGTAAGTTTGTTGAAGATCGAATGAAAACTATATGAATTAGAGAGCGCACACGAAGAGTGTGACGGACACACCATGCTAAATCCTTAAAATGCACTAAGTGAACCCGTGACATAGTTTTTGACCTGACATGACCCATATTCGAACTTGACCTAGACACAACTTCTGACCAAATTTGGTGGAGACCGGATGAAAACTACTTCAATTAGAGAGCGGACACCATGCTAAATCCTTAAAATGCACTAAGTGACCCCATGACCTAGTTTTTGACCCGGCATGACCCATATTCGAACTTGACCTAGATATTGTCTGGATACAACTTCTGACCAAGTTTGGTAAAGATGGAATGAAAACTATTAGAATTAGAGAACGGACACCAAAAGTGTGACAGACCGACAGCCTGACAGCCTGACGGACAGTGCGAAAACTATATACCCCCTTTTCTTCGAAAGGGGGCATAAAAATCAGTTTTAGACTAAACCAGATAAATACTTTTAAATAAAAAAAGTTTGCCTCTAAATGAAATCTTACAGAGTTTTACTTATAAATATTTCCGGACCAATTTTAGTTTAAATCACCAACTGTATTTGGGCTATATATTTTTACATTACCTTTAAAAATGATACTTAAATAAGAAATATTAATAACGAAATAATAAATGTTTAGACAAACAAAGATATGTACTATTCAATAAAAAAATCTTATAAAGTTTCTTAATTAGTATCTCTGGAACTATACGAGTATTTATAAAGAAATAATAATGTTTTAAACAAAGGCAGATATCTACTTTTCAATAAAATTGTCTACTTCGGCCTTGAATCATTCAAAGTTTCGCTAATTTATATCTCCCGCACTTTTGACGCTTAACTCACAAAGTTTACTTCAGACTTAAGATATTGATATAACATTTATAATTATCTATGAATAATTTCATTCCATAAACAAATACTGAAATTTTAGGCAATGGCATTACTAAAAGTTGTGCTTAAAAAAGCTAACTCGGCCTAAAACATTAAGTGTTGTCACTGAATAGTGTTGCAGAGACACATATTTTATAAATCTATCGTGTATTTCTTATTTAACTTCTATTGATTAACGCTGTGATACATATTGAAACTTTGTTTCATGTTTGACTTGTTTTCAATCTAACTGTCCGAAGTTATAAAATACGGTTTATTGGAATAAAGCGGGTGTACGCTAGGATTACGCTGTAATCTGCCAAATTCTTCAGTAACGTCTTCAGTAGCGGGTCACGTGATAGCCAATATGGGGGCGGTCAATTTATCCATTCTGGGATTGTCTATATACTCATACCAAGTTTCAATTAAATCTGCCAAAGCACTTTCAAGATATGGCTCCGGACAAAAAAATGCCGGACGGACAGACAGGACGGACAACGCAAAAACAATATCCCTCCGCCTTTGGTGGGGGATAATAAATGTGTGCAAAGTGTCGCCCCAGAGTAGCCTGTGCCGACTACACAGGCTAAACTGGGACAACACTTTACACACATGCATGAAGCCCAGTTTTCCCTAAACGAGACTCAAACCAACACAGGGACATTAAACCTACTTTTCCCGCCGTTCTCCTCCTTGAGTCGTTTTGCCGGGGGCTCAGCGAGAGGCAGGTTCTTCTGTCCCTCCTCTCTGTACTTCTCCACCAGTTTCTCTGCCTCCTCTTTTGGCAGCTCGGGGAAATCCACCTCGTCAAACAACATGCCTACGTCCGGCACCGTGAAGTTGGCTACAATCCATCAGCGTACGGGGAAAGTGAGACAGGAATCTCTTGCACAATATGATTGCGAATGAATGGGATTTCATTAATTTTATTATTTTTTACCAAGAAATTTTATTATACATGTATGTTTATTTTTTAATGTTTGGTACTAGAACTTGTCCTTGAAGATGTTTTAAAAAGGTACCCCCGTAAGGGGAGTATAATTAATGGCTAATGAAATCCCATTAATTGTCACAATGGCTAATGAAATCCCATTCAGTCTAAATGCAGTGGACCTGCTTCAAAACATCAAACTATAGTTCCATGCTCCAAACAAACAAGAAGTAGGCTCTATATCAGGTAAATGGAAACAGCAACATCCGTCACAAAAAACAAGAGCTGTCACCATAGGATGAAATATGCCCCCTTTTTCCACATTTTTGTCAACCTAAACGCAATTTGTTTTTCCACATTTTTCAAAACATTAACGCAAAGTGCGACGGAATTTCAGACGGACAGACAGACGGACGATCACTATGTAATTCTATAGAATTGCAACAAGATTATTTTGTGGAAACAATATGTATGACCTAGTTAATATGATGTGCGTTACTGAAGTCTTTGACAATGTATCTCTGTGGAATAAATTATAATGGTTGATATGCTCACATTTCCTGTGCTCAATTCCCTTTCCTAACAAGTTTGTACGATTGTTACCAGAAAGACTGAAATCTGCCAATATTGGATTATTGTTTTTCGATAGTGTTGAAAACCTTAAGACTTAAAGGAATATTTATAGTTTTTAAACAGAAATACTGAAAATGTTAAATCAGATGTTGGTTCTCCCAAACAGATTCAATGAAAAGATCTGTCATTTTTACCGACAGATGTAACGTCTGTACAAACGTTTTTATACATTAATTTTTATCATTAAAATTGATAAAAATATGTAAAAAATTCGTGGAAAAAAAAACATTTTTGTCTGAACAAATAATTAATCATAAGAGGTATATTTGTATAAATGTGATACGGGGGACATTTTTGACAGGCCATGTCTGGGTTACCCTTATAAAGACTATGAAAAGCCTAGACTTTTTTGGCCAAAAATATTCGCAAATTATAACAAACAAGACAAAGTCATACATTTTATTGCAATTATATATTTTCAGGAGATATGTTATAATAATACCCTACTTTTACAGTTCATGCAATCAGACTTTTGTTTTGATTTTTTTTTAAGTAACTGACGTCATTGTTTCCATTTATCTGATATACAGCCAGTACCTATTCTGACGTTGAAAAGCGTAGAACTATAGTTGTTGCATTACACACAAGTGATAAGAGTATATACGCAATAAAAATGGAGTATTTTTCATACACACAACAACAGAAAAGGAGACTACTACCAATATCTCTGGCTGGCCCTACCTTTCATTTCATAAATGGCTTTCTCTGGGACCTCCTTTCCTTCCACTTTTTGTTGGCTCTCTAATCTGGTTTTGTAATCTTCGTCAGATGGGACGACCACGACCGCTCGTCGTGAGAAGCCTTCAAACGGCTGCATTTTACGGCGTCGAGCAGATGCATACACATTTGTCTACCGTGGCAGAGAGATAAGGATTGATTGATTATTTTTATCTGGCTGGCAACATTTGCCACGGCTCTAAGAGCACCCGGCCACAGTGCCAGTGTCTAACACTGGCGGCCGGTCTCTGTAACATTCATCATAGTCACATACATGATCAAGTTTGTACACTCAACCGAGATACTTACCGAGGGAACTGGGCTGAAAATGACTGAGAGAACATACACTTCCAAGTTAACTGTTGCAAAAGTTTCAGTAAGATTGCAGGAAATAATCAATGCACAATTGTCATACATCAAGTACACGGACAATAATAGCAAGTGCATTTGTCGCATGAAGATATTTAGTTGTAATATCAGTATGTGGTGCTTTGTGCTCTGAAAGTTTGAAACCTACCTTGAGAAATAAACTCTTGAAAACTGTGGTCTAACTTGTGGTCAAATATGAACAAACAATGGAACAGAACTAATACATATCAAATACGTACAGAGTTACAACAGCATGTAAACAAACACACTTAACCTGTGTACGACTTATTTGTTAGCCAATTAGCAAAAGTATGGCGTACCTTGTCACAATAAGCAGCATATCCACAATTTATTTCCTTGCACAGTTGTTATGTAGACTATCATTGTTAAGGGAAATTACACTGTTTTTTCATCTCTTAAAAAACATTTTGTTTACAACAATAATTCAAATGAATAAGCAAAAAACCTTAAAAACAATAAGTTACATTATTTAACATGATTTGGTAACTGTAAAGGAAGCATCTTCTTCAATATCTTAAATGGTACACATATATTGTAATAAAGACCGACATATCTTCGTACATATGTTGCCCTTACAGCAATTATTTAACAATATAACCAGTCAATAGAACGATTCAACCAGTTTGCTTATCTTCTGCTGGAAATTTAGTCTATGGAGATAAATCTCTCCGATTCTTCACTCTAATTTGGCCCTGGTCATACCGTTGTATTCACAAATATCGTACACAACTTTCTATAAGGTGCTATTTCTATGCCGTTCTATGCAATACAGCTAATTAAATAGTCCTGCAAGTAAAATTTCATGCGTAACTTAAACTATAAATATATTATGATTCCCCCTATTGGATTATACAAATCATTATGATACATGTGATATGCATGTATATTATTGCTATAAAACACAGATAACTGATTATAGTGATTTTTAACAACCACTTTCAGAGATAGAAACCCACTTTTTACAGCAGTTGGCCCAGATGGGCAACTATCTCTAGTACTTTGGTAGCTCTGCAAAAAAGAGTAAGAAACCCAGAACAAAGTGAACATCTTGATAATTTATGCTTATTACATAGAAATACAAAATCAGACAATATAATATAAATACTGTCATGACTCAAAGGATTATGCCCTTATATAAGCCTGAATCTTCATGGTGCATTTTAATAATAAGCTGATTAACTGCGAGAAAACTGTTAAAAAGCTTTTTTTAAAGCAACTTGCCCTGCCCTCAATGTACTTGCACCAGTCGAGTTGGCAACCACTAAATTCTATTGCTGACTTCCCAATCCAAGTGCAAAAAATATTCAGTTGTTATGTAGCCATTAAGATTTGTAAACTGAGACCTAAGTAAACTGCAAAGTCAACATTCATTGTAACATAACCATAGCTGGATAATTAAAGCTAATACATCTCCTTCTTTCAGTAGAAGTATGCCAGATATTTGTGTGCATCTACAACAGCCTGCTATGGCATATCAACCAAACAACATCACAAATATCGTTGTTTCATATAATGCCTCTGACTTAAATAAAGAAAATCTTTCCTTGAGCTATATATACATTTTGCTCATATTATAGTGGCAAAATATACGTCCAAGTAAGAGTTTTTAGCCGGCTTTTTTTTATTTGCTGAAATAAAAGGCATACAAGTCATAAAAACTAATCAATACATATCAGGTTTCTTTTTCAAATTTTTCATAATTCATATGACCACAAGTGTGACAACAGCTTTCTGTTTATTTTCAGCCATCGTGCAACCTAACTCCCACGATCTTTCCCCAAAACCCCAGTGAAAACATACAGTACTTACATGTCCTTGACGAGTTCAAACTCTCCGATTCTCCTGAGCAAGAAATGATGATAGAAAACCTACCTTTACTTACCTTGAAAGTAAATAGATAAACCAGTCTCCTGAAAACATTTAGGACACAAAATGTTCACTTACCTTTGATAGTCCATGTGATTCTATTCTATACTCACCAGAACAATACATGCTATGTAGACCATTGTATAATCCATATAATAGTATCAGTCGCCTTGATCCAGATAAAGATGATAAGGGTTCGTTTGTAGCTATGTTGCTCACATAAACTCCACGCAGCGTAATATTGTATATATATATCTATCCATCAGGATAAATCAATTATTTCGCTGTAAATGAAAACAAGCTGTTAGATACACTGCAAAAAAGAGCGGACCATTTACCTGATCAACGATGTAGTTTCTCTTCCGCTTGCTCGCAATCTCCAGCATCCTGTTGAGACACTTGGTTGCCTTGTCAATAAGCACGTCCCAGCGGCCAGCATAGTTACGTTTCCTTGGCAACCCCATCACCTGTAATGAAAACAGATCGAGGTGAAGTCTCAAATTAGGTAAAATACTTAGAGAGCAATATAGTGTGAGGCTGAATTCTGCTCCTTCCTTTTTTAGGCCATCCTGAATTCATAATTTAAATAGTAGTGAAGATATATTCAACAAATTTCAGTTTGGCGCAAAAAAACACTTCATGGTCAGCTTTTTAATATTAAATAATAAGTGGAATCTTTAATATGAGAGATCTTTTATATAAAGAAGGGCAAAGTGGAATCACTAATCTAGCAATGTAGCATTTATTTGGCCTTAGAAATAGAGCTACACTGAAAAAAAATCAAAGTCTATTAACATACCTTCATTTTGTCAATGATGAAATTTGTGCCAAGTATATTGAACTTGGCATTGGGGTTTTCAGTGTTGTATTTCTCTACCCATGTTGTTTTTCCACTGGCAGGCAGTCCAACCATCATTATGATCTGTAAACAAGCAAAAAACATAAAATAGATTTTTGTACACATTGTATATATAGAGAACTGAAGTTATTAAATAAATGACAAAAATATATAGTATCAAAAGAACCCATGGATATAAATTGTTAAGTTATGGATGGCCCAAGCTATGAAATGCCTATATTTGACCACAAAACTTTGAAGTAGGTTTTAATATATATTTTATATATAAACAACCGAGGTAATAATAAATAAAACAAAAATCAATTATCAAAATCAAAAGAACGAATGGATACAAATTGTTTGAAAAGGTAGGACAGGACAAGCTATGAAACGTCCATATTTGACCTGCGACATCTAAGTTCCAGTTACCTCACAGTCTATCTTGTTCTCTGGCTGCTGTGTACCCTTCACTCTCTCCTCTACGGCCACCTTGTCCATAAACACAAAGGCCTCCTTGATGGGGAAGTATGGCTCCTCCTGTAACACCACACAATGTTCATCTCAGGATACTTAACAGTGTTTTTTGGGGGTCAAATTCTGGGCCGAAAATCGGCCCCATTCCCAATCTCAAATGTTTTTCCCAAATGACTGCCCAAAATTCCCAATTTAAGGTT
The DNA here is from genome assembly GCA_007657795.1 of Dreissena rostriformis. NCBI lineage: Eukaryota > Metazoa > Mollusca > Bivalvia > Myida > Dreissenidae > Dreissena > Dreissena rostriformis. The sequence continues at coordinate 9,628 of VMBQ01010570.1, read as the reverse complement.
TCCATATCACCTTTTTTTTTAATCAATTGCAACATTAAGTACCCATCCAGCCTGATAAGTTAAACCTAAGTAAATTCAATTTTCAAAAAAAAAAATAATATTCTCAATTGTAAAATATATGTAAGGAAAAAACATACAACAGCAAAACAATGCAATTTTCCCCTATCCGCAGGTGTCCAGCCCCACTCCCAAAATGGTGAAAAAACACTGCTTCAGGTAGCAATATAACAAGACAAGGACAAACAAGGGCTGTAACTTTTCAAAGACGTATTTCAACCACGCCAAAGTAAACACTGAATTATGTTATACTTCTTATTCATTTCTTTCCTTAAACCATTCAGTTTTATTAAATGAAACTTAAACAACCTTGGCTGACTGTAATTTTTTCGCACTGGCTCACTTGTCAGTAACAAAATAATCTTATCCCAAACCCAAATCATTGAAAATCTCATAAGTTACAATTTACAGGAATTTCAATAGCTTTCGAAACCAGGAGTAAAATGAACCCATGCTTGAAATTTCCGGGGTAAACTGAAATTTTCAATGGATCAAAATACTTGAGTCTAGATATTTTGTTTTTGAATATTTGTTGATTGCTCTACAAATATTACTTTGGGTAACTTTAAGTTTATATTGCTTAAATAACAAACAGTATTTTGTGTAATATAAAATACATTTAATGTTTGTTTCATGGTAACATTTGCATCAAAATGATGCAAGTCAGATAATTTGGAGGAGTCAAAAGTGAAATGCTTGCATCAAAAAACAGGATTCTGCTTCAATTGATATCCCTGAATGTATACATTTCAACTGTTAGGTCAAAAAAATACCTACATAGGATTAACTATCAACTTTATAACATTCAACACAAGGGTTACCGTGGCAACTGACCCTAAAACAAAATGGGTTTTCTTTAGCAATGTTGACCAGGGATAACAGTGCCACTGCTACCCATCAAAAATTATTTACACTGGATGTTTCACGTACCATGGCACCAAAGTTGCACTCATACGACGTGTTCTTGGTGAGAACATGAGGGAACATGGCTTTGCCCTCCAGCTTTGTCTTCTCAACCTCAAAACATGTGCCCAGGTCCGTGCCGTTCTTCTCATAGGAGATCACACACGGGTCTGACTCGAGGTCCTGGAAACAATTGGCTTGAATGTGAAACATGAAATCAGGGACCTTAATCCCTAAATGCCACATGGCTATTTAGTGAAAATGTCAAATTTTAAAAATTCCGTAAAGTTGTGTCCATTTAAGTATAGCAAGTTTCCTCCAATGCGATTTTTATCTCTTGAAAGATCAACAGATGTTTCTTAAGGTTTCATATTTTAAAGCATAAAACAAAAACCTTTATATTTTAGCATTAATAGGTATCACATTCACAGATATTGATGACACCAAGTCAATGTTAAGTTAGGATCAATAAAGATTTTAAGTTAATCAAGCTTTTATCTCTTTCCCACACAGAAGCTAAGTGAAAATGGCTCTATCATATGCAACCAGCATAAAACCATAACAGCCTGCAAGTGACTCTGTTTGCTGCTTATCAGTATCAAACGGTTGGAAATGAAGCCTTTTTAACTTGAATCTATTAAGAACAGTCTTTAATTTAGTGTGGGACAACAAACAGATCCAAATACTTATCTGAGCGGGAAAGGGTTGAATGCTTTACGTACCAGATAAGCTGTGATGACGTCCCCTGCAGTGAACTGTTCACCATAGTCAACAAAGTTGAGATTGTGAGAGGCCTTTCCAGTACCTCCATAACCATAGGACAGCTCCTCCTCCCCTGCAACACACACATGTTCATTGCTATGGCATTTGCATCATGCAAAAAATGGGTGTTATACCATGATGCACAGACTGGTCAGGAGCTAAGCTGTCCACTTCTGAGACATTTACAAGGATGGGTCAGTAACTGACAAATGTTCATTTGCCTATAGGAGCAAATGACCGGCATCATGTAAACATGGGTCTCATGATATGTGCGGCCAGCGTACCTCTAGACCAGCCTGCGCATTCACACAGACTGGTCAGGAACTACGCTGTCCGCTTTTGAGACAATGAACCCTTGCATGAGTGTCTAGCTGACAGGGTAGTTCCTGACCATATTACGCGACTGCACAGGCTGGTCTGGACATACGCTGGCAGCATATGGCAAAAGAGTCATTTTCGTATGACACTGCTCAAATTGTTATACTTTGATTAACAATGTTTTGATTCAGAATGCATGTTCTTAATTGTTGGACAAAAAAGGCTCATAATAATGTTTGTTGACAACTTTGGTAGGATATTGACCATAGAAAGAAAGTTTATAAACTCCAAGAGCGCAGTCCATTGGTGTCCACATCACAATAAATGGACATGAAGTCTCGGACATAGCAAGGAAGGAGTTTTTATTTAAGGGGCAAAATAACAGTATGCTTTTAAAGCAAAAAATCTTGTTTAGAAATTAAGATAATTCTTCAAAATGATTGGTCAATTTTTTTAATGACACTAAAACATATCAAGCACAAAAACTATTCCATCTCCTGTTACCAATGCCTACAGACACTGCCTTTCACATACCTAGTAGCATGTCGTTATCATCCGTGGACCAGCCCACGCGGAGGACATGTGGATTAGCTTCATCAGCATCTAGATGCTCCACCTCCAGATTCTCAGTGAGCTAAAGGTAAAGAGAAATTTTTCAGGGTTCAGCAGATAATTCTGTGATACATAAAATACATATTTTTTATGAAGCAAATTGTAATTTTCACATAATATATGCATGAAAAGTCCTACCTTAAACGTTCTAAGTGGCAAACTGAAAAACATTTTCTGTTTACACACATACACAAGTACTTTATACGTCTTTAACGATGTATTCATGCTGTTAAATCATTTTTTTTTCCAGAATATTTTATTTGATTTATTGTATGGAGGTATATAATAAATGGAATATTACAGGCCTGTGTTCCAGATGTATTGCACTCACAAATTGTGTAACATTGTATTTGGCACACCGGCTCATTGAATACACGTCATCGGAACATTGTAGTAATCTAATATTTCTCATGTATTAAGATTTTTTATGCATACCTTACAAAAACAAGTATCTTGCCTGTTCCTCTGCATATACAGTACTTACTTTTACTTGGAATGCCACTTTGCCTCCTTTGACCCCATAGGAAGCCCTGGCTCCGGCCCAGACCATGGCGAAACCTTGATCAGTCGCAGGCTTGCCACACAGGCCATTCTTGCTGATCTTCAAATACAGGTCACTGTTGTCTGAAACAACAACATTCATATTTTAGTAAGATTTTCAATAAAATTGTGCTGATTAAGGTTAATATGCAAGGAAGAATATTTCTACAATACCATCTAGCAAAAGTCTCACATCAGAATGTCTTACACATTTCCTTAATGGTGTGACATTTTAATTTAAAATCATACACATTAAGTTATTCAATTGTTATTATAAACAATTACCTACCACCTTTTAAATGCAGTAACAGTGCTATTACCACTGTTTGATATAAGTTCTAAATTTTGTCTATGTTAAAAGCTTTACTCATGATCATATACAAAACAACAAAGAGCCCTTACATTTGTCCAATGACACATGCGTCCATTCTTTCCATGTCTCATCTTCTGGCTCAATGGGAGATCGACTGAAAGTTCCAATACATAGCACATTGAGGTCTCTTTTTTTTAAACAGAATTGAGACCTTAAATATACATCTTCTAACAGGAACTAGAGCTTTGTCACAGACATGACGAATACCCCCACATGCCGCATTGACACAGAATATTTTGCATGTTGTCTTCACAAAAAGCGGACACCATGCTCAATGTTTCAAACGCACTAAGTGACCCCGTGACCTAGTTTTTGACCCGGCATGACCCATATTGGAACTTGACTTAGACATCATCTAGATACAACTTCTGAGTAAGTTTGGTGAAGATTGGATGAAAACTACTTAAATTAGAGAGCGGACAACATGCTTAATGTTTAAAACGCACTAAGTGACCCCATGACATAGTTTTTGACCCGCCATGACCCATATTCGAAGTTGACCTAGACATCATCGACATACAACTTCTGACCAAGTCTGGTGAAGATCGGATGAAAACAACTTGAGTTAGAGAGCGGACAACCAATACGGACTGACAGACAAGCTCACTCCTATATACCCCCCTAAACTTCGTTTGTGGGGGTATATTGATATAAGTTGGAACTTTCTATTTAACCAAAACTAAAAATTGAAGAGAACTGATTACACATTAACATGTACCTAGATTCATTATCTCTAACATACAAACACATAAAACATTAACATCTTTTATATTGAGCAGAACCTCATTTATTTTTTTGGCACTTACGGTCTAAACTTTTTCTTGTCCTGGGTTTTGGATTTATCACTGGACTTCTCACTGGATCGGTCATTGGATTTCTCCCGCTCATGGGATTTAGAGCGCGACCTTCGTCTTCCCCGTCGTTCCCGTGGAGATCGTGACCTTGACCGAGACTTGGAGCGAGATCTTTGCCTCTTTTCACCTCGATCTGTCACAAAAAACACAACACATTAAGAACAACCATTCAAGTATTAATTAATTGAATGAGCGTTCTTTTTAGCAATTTCACTTTTAGAGCTTAACATTACAAAAGTTATATTAGTTGAATTTTTAATGGAAAGATTTTATTTTCCAAGACATGATCAATCTTCAAAATGTACAATGATATATAATGATTACAAACATAACTGCTAATGCTTTGAAATGTCGGGGTTTTTAATGATGAAGTTCCAATGATATAAGGCTCAAATTTGATGTAAATGTTATAACCAGATATGAGCCGTGTCATGTGAAAATGTGCCTCATGCCATGAGCAATCCTGTCCACTAATGAGACCACTTAAAGTTTCATGACTTTATGTAGAACTGGGAAGCTCCAGACTGCGCAAATGCCCAGGCTGGTCTGGAGCCTTTGCTGACCAAATACGACATAAGACCCATTTTTTCATGATGCAGCTCATGTGTCGTGTTTTTAGAAAACTGGGCATAATGCTTGTGCGTAAATTGTCATCCCAGATTAGCCTGTGCAGTCCGCACAGGCTTCTCAGGGACGACAATTTCCGCTTTTATGGAATTTTTCGTTAAAATGATTTCTCTTCTCAAGTTCTTAGAAAAAAATCCAGTTTAGGCGGAAAGTGTCGTCCCGGATTAGCCTGTGCGAACAGCACAGGCTAATGTGGGACGACACTTTACACACATGCATCATGCCCAGTTTTCTCAGAACGCGACACATATACTTGAGGTCCTCAATGAACGATGCTTCTCACCACTTTCATGTTCTGGTTTCTCATCCTCTTGTTCCATTTTGACACCATTCACTTTTTCTTCTGGCTACAAATAAGTTTAAGGATTATTTTAAATTGTATACAACACAAAAACAGATAATGCCAACATAAAACCGCAGGGTAGACAATAATTGACAAATAATTGTGGTCAGCTTAATCAAACTGGAACAATAAAACTTTCAAAACACCAATATTTTTCCCCAAGCATTAATCTAGAAGAATATATATTTTTGTAATGGTTTCAACCATTTTAAAAATACAAATGAAGATTTGTAAGTACCAGTTTGTAGATAGTTTTCCATATACTTTTGTTTTAGTTTTCCATTCTATAAAATTGTTTTGGCTATAACTACGGAAAAAATAATTCATCCTACCTCATGCTTTATCTCAGCCTGATGAGGTTCCATTTTTTCCTCCCAAGTGGCTTCGGAATCCTCAGCTGCCTCTTGTTTTACAGCTTGGTCTGTGTCCATCTGGTCAACTTCTATATTTCAACAGACAATTAATGTAAAAACCTAATACCAACAGTAACCATGGTTGTACAATGTATATGACAATTGTATAAACTACTACAAGAAAGAGATATTCAGGTGTGTTTTCTTTAGATTATTTTATTTTCCTTTCCTCAGTTTTCTCCAATTCTTCAATTCTTTTTGAAAAAATGATATCTTAAAATCAATAAATATTGTTATTGACCTAAGCATGTTTCAGCCAAAAAGCTGATTTAAACGCGCACTTTAGTTTGCCTGTACACAATTATTAAAATAATTTCCCCCAAAACATGGAATCTGAGCACTAACCTATTCCTTGCAAAAAACATTGACAGATGAAAGAAAATGTTAAATTAAGATCATTTGTTTAAGTTTTTCATGAAAACATTTTCAACACTATAGACTTTGTGTGTGTAAATATGTTCAAGAAATGTATACGCTTTATTTACCATTTAATCACAAACAGACACTTTCCACTGTAAATTGTGCATCTCACCAGGCTTTGATTCCTCCTGATCCTCCTGTTCTATAACTGGGATTTCCTCAGGTTTAGAGTCCTCCTCCTTCTTAGGCTCTTCTTTCACTTCTTCTGGGCTTTTCTCTTCCTTTACTTCTTGAACAGGCTCTTCAAAAGGAGCCACATCATCTTCTGGCTGATCATTAGCTAATTCACTTTCGTCAGCAGGGACCTGGTCCGCTTCAGGTTCTGCATCAGGCTCTTCGGTGTCTGACACACTTGGTGCCACCTCCTCTAGTACATGCTTGTCATCCTCTGGAACTTCTTCTGGCACCGGTTTTACCGTTTTTACTGGGGCTGGTACTTGTGGTTCTTCATCCTAATGTCAAACAAAAAATATAATATATAATACATTTAGGTTTTAATCTTGTGATATTTGCAAACAAAAAAATTGTACCGGTTCGGTGCACAAGATTTTGATGCATTTAATTCAGATAATTTACATTTTAATGACTAATTAGCACATGTTTGGGTTTGTTGTGTTAAAGAGTCCTACTGTAAACTAGAAAAGGAGACTGTACCTGTGAAGACTGTGTTTCCCCAGCCTCCTGTGAGCTTTCATCCAGACTCTGAGAGGCATCTGCATCACCATCCATGGAGGTGTCAATTGATTGACTCGAAGCATTCTGATCTCCACCTAATATGAATGGAAATAAATGAGTTTTAGGTTAATTTTTAAACATCAATTAGTCTGATTAAATAGAACAGAGCCCAAAGCCAACAGGAATTTTTGGTGCAAGAGCTTTTAGCAATAATCCAACTCCCAGCTTTATTGACCCTCCAGATCGCTGGGAGTTGCAAGTGCTAAGGCCTCTCTCAATAGAAAGTTTGCCGCCCATAATCCTGTTGCACTTTAATTGGTAATACTATTTTTTGGCATAAATAAACACAATCAGATCATAAATATATAACTAATACGCAATTTAAAACAACTTATTAATATAGTCTGCTAGCATTATAATGATATTAATACAAAGTTTCAAACAAGTCAACTGTTCATTTCAATGTGTAAGTTTTTGCAATGGACAAATCCAAATATTCCGAATTTCGAAAATACGCGGAATCATCCGCAAGATAGATCTTGTGTCTAATCAACCAATCGTAATAAACCGACTATATCTGGAACCTTCGTATGATTGATCAAATCGTTAATTCAAAACTTCGACTATCGATTTGATTACGTTTTTTTATCAACTTTATGTTTTGAGCATTTATCAACAAACAACACACAAATTGATGTCAATTATAACAGGTATTGTGTTTGAAACAATGCATAAGGTTGATCGAACTCGATTTTAAAAACATTCGTGAAACATAATATTTTTACATTGAATTTGATTTTGGCAAGAAGAACTCTGAGCAGTACGTATGTTCTCATAAAAGCTCAGAGCATTTTTAATGAGAAGAACTAGTGCTTGCACTTATGGGAGGTGCTTGATGATGTTAAAAATGCATATGTTTTTCATAACTATAACCAGTTTGTATGCTATGCCTGGATAATCTTAAATGTTAACAATTCCTGGTCTATTATGGTCTGGTAACTCGAACCAGTAATCCGACAAAATATTGCATATTTTTACAATGATTTTGTACAAGAAAAAGATTGAACATATACAAAATGTGCGTTTTAAAGTCTTTTCACTTAAAATTCGTGGTTTTAGTCATTAAGAGGGACAGACTTGACGAATACACATTCGATACATGAAGAGATCCATCCCCTTGGACTATCACTATTCAATACCAGGGAGGACCTTACCCAACTTATTTTGGACTGCTCCCACAAAAACATTAGAACTACTCATGCAACTCCAACTCCGTATAGAAAGAGCCAGCCAATGCTACATTAACCATCTACACAATAGCAGAGTGCAACTGCTTACACCTGGCCCCCTTGTTAACCCTACATAATAAGACAGACCACAATGTCAAGCGTTAATAACAATAATGCTGCGCGACCGAACATTTTAAGTTAAATGATATATCATTTATCTAAAAACACTAATAAGCCTGTATTAAGCTGCAGTTTAAATCAATGTTGAGACAGTGTCTCATGAATTAAGTACTGTATATAATGTACAAAGGCATGTCAGGGCCCTTGTTTGGCCGTTTTTGGGGCCGAAATTTGGCCCCATTCCCTCCTTAAAATAGTATACTTTTTCCCCTATTTCAGCTAAAAATTATCCCCTCCAAAAAAGTAATTGTGCTATTAACCTTTGATTTAATGTATATTTATGTAAATTACATTAAAATTAGCAATTTTAAGTGTTGAATGGTTGGTGAAAAGATCTTCTAAAATTCCCCTTTTTACCCAAAACGATGCGAAATTCCCTCCTCTAAGGGCCCCGGCCCAAATCCCCCAAAGTGTAGCAAGGGCCCTGCATGTGTGAAAAGTTCAATGTGTTTATGCGAATTCACTATTGGATTTAAATGTGATACTGGATTTAACCTTATCTTGGCTGGACTACCTACAAGGAGTACCTCAATCAGATTGGGGGAAAGTACAGGACAGAACAGAAAAACAACAACATGCTAAATGAGAGACTACTCTGCGACCGTCTACTGCAAACAAATCAAAATTTACATTTCTTGAGAGATTGTGAGATAGCCAAATGGCAATAGAGAAGGACAAACTGATCGACACCTTTTAATGCCTTCTTCAATCTCGAAATGAGAACAGCCTTTTTGCCCTTCGTATCTAGACCTCTAGAACGCAATTCGTCTTGCAACTCAGCGACTTTTAACTTGTCGAGCTTCGTTGGATCGAGTTCACTCATCTTTTTAATGAAGTATCAATGCAAATCATCAATTATGCACAAATCGGCGCAAACAAATTCAACAACAATGCGGTTATAAAATGGCGGAAGTTGTGCGTGGTTAATATAAAATCGAATTTGTTTTGGACGAAAAATTAGAAGATTTAAAAGTCGGCCACTTTTCATGCACCGTGGTATTCTGGTTTCTATCTAAGACGCGTATCTGCGTTAAATGCATTAATTGAACGGTTGGATGAAGATTTTTACACAAGTTTATGTCTCCTGAGTTTAATAATTCCGCACCGATAAAGATCTACTTCTACTTCTACTTGATACTTCCTACAGTCAATTACTGACTATGACTGGAAGGCGTCTGTCGGGGGACAGAGAATGTTTAAAGTCACGTGTTAAAAATATATATACAGTATGTACATTGAAGTGATGTTAATTGACATACAAAATAAAATGGTGACGAACGATGTAAAATTATTACATTGACTACTGATAAAAGTATAAAAAC
>VMBQ01010569.1:7381-26682 GCA_007657795.1 Dreissena rostriformis | reverse complement strand
CAACCGTTCCATGTCGGTTTTCGAAATGTCGCTCTAACATAAGCATAAGCGTAACCGCAACTATGCTAAAAACAGTGATGATGAGCATTGGAATGTTAGAATGTTATATTCTTGGACAAGCCGCGAGTTTGTCATCAATTTTGAATTGTGCTTAGTACATGCACAGATAAATGTCACGAATATTAAGTCGAACATTTTTAATGAAAACAATATTATTCTATATTATTAGAACTTAAATAAATACTTTCAAATAACATGACCATTAAAAGAAGGACAATAGACATTAAATTACGAAGTTCATAGGCTCTTTTGTCTCTTTACCGATGTGTTTGTTGAGTTTCCCTTTTATGCAAACGTCAATACATGTAGGTTTCACATACAACAGACCAATACAATGTTTATAACTCATCGTCATATTGCCACATAGAACTATAGATATTTCAGTTTGAGTACCAACATGAGGTTTAATGAGTCGTGTTCTAAGAAAACTGGGCAAAATGCATGTGCGTAAAGTGTCATCCCAGATAAGCCTGTGCCGTGCTCTGAGAAAACTGGGCATAATGCTTGTGCGTAAAGTGTCATCCCAGATTAGCCTCTGCAGTCCGCACAGGCTAATCCGGGACGACACTTTCCGCCTAAATTGGATTTTCGCTAAGAAGAGACTTCATTTAAACGAAAAATGTCATAAAAGCGGAAAGTGTCGTCCCTGATAAGCCTGTGCGGACTGCAGAGGCTAATCTGGGATGACACTTTACGCACAAGCATTATGCCCAGTTTTCTCAGAGCACGACACAGGCTTATCTGGGATGACACTTTACGCACATGCATTTTGCCCAGTTTTCTTAGAACACGACTCATTAAACCTCATGTTGGTACTCAAACTGAAATATCTATAGTTCTATGTGGCAATATGACGATGAGTTATAAACATTGTATTGGTCTGTTGTATGTGAAACCTACATGTATTGACGTTTGCATAAAAGGGAAACTCAACAAACACATCGGTAAAGAGACAAAAGAGCCTATGAACTTCGTAATTTAATGTCTATTGTCCTTCTTTTAATGGTCATGTTATTTGAAAGTATTTATTTAAGTTCTAATAATATAGAATAATATTGTTTTCATTAAAAATGTTCGACTTAATATTCGTGACATTTATCTGTGCATGTACTAAGCACAATTCAAAATTGATGACAAACTCGCGGCTTGTCCAAGAATATAACATTCTAACATTCCAATGCTCATCATCACTGTTTTTAGCATAGTTGCGGTTACGCTTATGCTTATGTTAGAGCGACATTTCGAAAACCGACATGGAACGGTTGACCATTATGAAGCCTTACCTGATCAAAAATCAGACGAAATATCTATTTAATATAGTAAATGGTAATTCTTACAATTTTTATTTAGAAACGTTTTTCTAACGTTTTCTTCCAAGAATATTGCTGACACCGTGTTAAGTGAATTTTTCTAAGACCGTTTTACGTGAAAAAAACGTTCTTATAACCTTAAACAAATTTCGTTCGTAAACCAATTATATCTGCACTATAAATCTGTATTCAGAAATCTGCAGAACTCAATCTGTTGTGCACGTCTGCATCTTACGCTAACCACAATTATGACAAATTCTTGACGCAGACGAATTGAGTTTCCTAACAATCATAATCTACACCAAACATGTATTACAAATTATAATAGAACCGCAAAATAAACACCTCCCACTGTTCACACGTGATACACAATCTGCAAAAAAAATCTGTTTTCTAAATTCAATCTGTTGTGCGCGTCTGCATATAACACTTACAAATGTAAAATGGCGGATACTTTGACAAACTGTTTCATGCAAATACGCGACCGCAATGTGTTTTAAAACTTCTAACACATTATTTGGATTGTATGTTGGAATTCCATCCTTGTTTATGTGAAAAGCCAATAATATCTTTAACGCTGAAACGTTACGAGTAGAGCTAACGGTTTAAATGTGCATCGAATTTAATGGATTCGCGCGAATTCTGGACTATTGTTGTGTCTCTATAATATTAAATGGAAAGCTGTTAATGTATTAAGTCGGAAAAGAAAACGGATGGTTGCATAATGGTATGTGTGAAATAATGTAATTTTACGTATTTATTTTCATAGTTATGTCATTTTGTAACCATTCACATTCGTCACGATTTGGAATTCCCGTTCCTAAAAATAGAACATTTTGGAAACCTTGGAAAAATAAACAGACAACAACCAGCGAAAAATAATGGCGGCGACTAAAAATCAATGGGCAAAATGTTTCGCTAGACGACTGTTTGATCCTCTGCAATTTTATCACAGGCCAAACACAGGTAGAAATAGAAGATTAATCATAAAACATGTAAAAATTATTGTATTTCTTAATGCTTTTTATTTTCATTAACAGACTATTAAAACATGGTCTAATTTTCGTTTTCAACTTTGCTTGACGATTTACACATTTCGGCTGCTGCAAAAAGTCACGTGACCATGGTCAAATCATTTGACGAATTTATTTTTAATGTTGTACACTGAAGGGTTCGAAAGCAGGTTCTAGTTATTTGGGCGACATTGACAGTTTTACATGATATGGTGGTGCTGGAAACTTGCAAATATCTGTTATCAAAAGAGGATTTACATATCAATTAAAGTTGCCAGCCATGTAGAAACAAGGTATTTATCAAAAAGAGTACTTATTAATAGGTTTCACTATTTTCAACATTGATCGTCATAGTGACGATGTGTAAAAAATTAAGAGGTTCGAAAGATGGTTCGTCCATGATAAATAGTGTTTTGAGTCTGGCATTTTTTACAACTGCACTTTTGAACATCTTGTTTTTTCTGTACATTATTAAACAAGTAACTATATAACAATATTTCATCCTTGCTAAAAGATCTTTAAAAAAAAATGTGCATTTGACGAAATGATGGAAATAAAAGTTTGGTACAAAATGATGTAATGTGAAAATACTGAGCTCAGGCTGGGGATTGAACCCACGACCTCCAGAGTAGTATATTTATATTATTATTATTTCACCATACTCCTCCCCCTTTTAATGTTTTAAGGCCCAGACACGCCCGCTACAGCATGTTTTGCACCCGCATGACCCTCCCAGAAACCATTAAACAGCTCAGACCCATTCCCGCAATCACAGTTCTTTTTTGCCTCGTCGCCATTAATGTGAAAATACTGAGCTCAGGTCGGGGATTGAACCCACGACCTCCAGAGTGGTAGTCGGACACTTTAACCAAATCACTAAAGAACTAGCCCAACAGCAAGGCTCCCCCTTTTAATATTTCGAGGCACAGACACGCCCGCTACAGCATGTCTTGCATCCGCATGGCCCTCACAGAAACCATTAAACAGCTCAGACCCATTCCCGCATTCACAGTTCTTTTTTGCCTCGTCGCCATTAATGTGAAAATACTGAACTCAGGCCTGGGATTGAACCCACGACCTCCAGAGTGGTAGTCGGACACTTTAACCACGTCGCTTAAGAGCTAGCCCAACAGCAAGGCTGTTGGAAGTGACCTTATTTCACTACAGATGCATGTTCTCTAATCTCACAATATGAACACAACTGTTTAAAATGAATGATTATCCTCCGATTACCGTGTATCCAGCGGTAAAGCAATTTAGCAAACAAGTAAATATAGGATCTGAAATGAGTTGTCATATCATACCATATTTTATTAAACTTAATTATAAAATAATTTCTGAATGAATGCAAACAATCCAACAATTTAATGAATGAAATAAATTAGAAGTCATACAAAAAAGCAGATGTTATAATCAGGAAAATAATACAAAATATTATTTTGCTGTATTATTTTGCTCTGAAATGAACACCTTTTGTATGCCCCTGAAGGTGGGCATATAGTGAACGCACTGTCCGTCTGTCTGTCCGTGTGAAATTTCGTCACACTTTGCGTTTAGTTTCGAAAAATGTGGAAAAACACTGCGTTTAGGTTTAGAAAATGTGGAAAAAGGGAGCATATGTCATCATATGGTGACAAGCCTTGTTTAATATATGTATCACTTTCAAGACGCAAGTTTTCGACATGTATATCAATCAGGAGAAGAACCATGCTCAAGACCCATAACCATACACTTTCTTGAATTTGAGTTATTGCCCTTTGTTTGTATGATGTAACTTTTCATGGTTATATCTCTGATACAATACAAGACTTCAACATGAATTTTTTTTCAGGGTAACATCTCAGATACGATGAACTTGTCTATTTCAACATGAAACCTCATTGGTGTGTATAAATCAATGGGAAAAAGTGTCATGCACAGGAACCATAAAGCTACACTTTCTTAAATAAGAGTAAGTGCCCTTTGTTGTTTTTGTATGGTGTAACTTTTCAAGGCTATATCTCAGAAAATATTTCCTCATGAAACATCAATAGATATCAATGAGGAGAATTGCAATGCATAAAAACAGTTACCCTACAGCAGTCCTTCCCAAAATTATAATTCATTGCCGGCCAGGAGGTCCTATAATCATGCCCGGCCTGATCATTTCCGGTCCAAAAAAAGAGTTTTGTTTCTCTCCCTTTTGCGTAATGTACTCATATAGTGATGACGAAGTGTGTTATTCGCTTTCATTAGCAATCAAGCAGTTCTTGATGATGCTTCTCAACATGAGAATTATATTTATTATATTATTATTAACAAACATATAATTTAAATCAAACAAACAAATAACACATTGCAATCTACTTTTGTTATGTAAATGGGAACCAATATGGAACATTACGTGTTAAAATACTGTGCTACATTTATCTACAATTTATAAAATAGCAAACAATTTTTAAAAACAAACACAAAATGAAATAGATTACCGGTAACTTGTTTTTATGACTTGACATGTAGATATGCAAACTGAAAAATCACTACCATATATCAAAATATGGTTGCTGGAACTGCCTATGTTTTCATTTAGTCTATTTCGCTCAGTGTGTTTGATCAAAATAAGAGCATTATTAATGTATACAGTAACACAAATAATAATTTCCATATTTCTGCATGTTGATACTTAAATTGACTATAATATCTGAACATATTTTATTGTTCAGTTTTGTACATATGTTAAACTAAAAGTATAGTAAGAGCTCTCTGTCAGATGCCACTGCAGCTGTCACAGCGATGCTGATCTCGAGGGGATGTCTTAAGAAGACCTGACGAAGATCGTTCTTGAAATTAAATTATTACATAAACAAGAGATGTGTTTGTCAGAAACACAATGCCCCCTATTGCGCCGCTTTGATTTTTTTTACCTTTGACCTTGAAGGATGACCTTGACCTTTCACCACTCAAAATGTGCAGCTCCATGAGATACACATGCATGCCAAATATCAAGTTGCTATCTTCAATATTGCAAAAGTAATGNTTTTTTGCGTACGCAATTAATTCCATTTTATAACCCCGCGACTATATCTATTCATACGACACTTGAACACTAAATATGGTACCATTTTAGTGTTCAATTGTCGTATGAATAGATATAGTCGCGAGGTTATTAAAATGGAATTCATTGAGGCACAAAAAAATACAAATAAGCATTTTATATCTGCAAACATCCATGTTACCAGAAAACATCTCGTTTTGAAATTTTGGCTTTTGTACGGTGGCACTAAGGTGACATCACCGCTCCAAAAAAAAAAAAGTCGGGAAAACACAAGTTCTGTTTGCCCGACTCAAAAAAAAAAAATTAACTCGGGGAAACACAAAATAAGTCTGTTTACACGAGTTAATTTTTTTTTGACTCGGGAAAACAGAACTTGTGTTTTCCAACTTTTTTTTTTAGAGCGGAAAACACAATTTCTGTTTTCCTGTCTTATTTTTTTTTGGAGCGGAAAACACAAGTTCTGTTTTCCTGTCTTTTTGTTTTTTTGAAGACGGGAAAACACAATTGCTATATTGTGTGCACAAGATAATCGGCCAATCACAGACGCGGATTATATTGATCAGCCAATGAAAACGTCCCTAGTATTAATTTGAGGGAACAAGATAGTATCTTGTTCCCTCAATATAATCCGCGTCATTGATTGGCCGATTATCTTGTGCGCACAATAAATCGATTGTGTTTTCCCGTCTCCAAAAAAACAAAAAGACGGAAAAACAGAACTTGTGTTTTCCGCTTCAAAAAAAAGAAGGAAAAACAGAACTTGTGTTTTCCGCTCCAAAAACAAATTGGAGCGGTGCTGTCACCTTAATGCCACCGTACTTTTGCCATAAGGAACATTGATTTATTATTAGGTATCTTTATTTTTCCGTTGATTTTTGAGTATGAATGTTACTTTAACAAATCCCAGTATTTGTGTAAAATTTTAGCAATATTATGAAGTGTTGTGTTAAAACATACAGTAAATGGTATAATTGAATCAGTATTTCTCTGAGTAACACATAATGCACTTTCCTGTGTCATATTTTTCACTTGAGAAAATCCATTTTCAATAATATTTATTGTGTATTTCTACTTTTAAAATATTTAAATAAACTAGATAAGGACTGATTGAATGCATCATCATCAGAAATAATACGTCTATAGCGCTTTGCCTGACTGTATGGAATACCCCGTTTACAGGACATGGGATGAGATGACGTAAAATCTAAGTATAAATGCATATAAGTGGGTTTGCAAAACATATTTGTAAATTAATAGCAACTAAAGATAAAGTTGTAATCTCTAGACATCGAATAATTTGTGTACATCTTAACATTGTAACATTGTTGATCTTCTTATGAATGTTATTGAATTACTATTTTGTTTTTAATTACCACCTTTTCCACACAGACATTGATTGTTTCCCCTTAACTTCTATTTTAATATTCTATTTAATATAAATGCGCACACACGTACTTGTAAATATGACAGTGGTCAGGACATGTTGGTTAGTGCATATTTAACGCAACATATCAAATACGATCTTGTGCCATGGTTAATAAATTACACAAAACATTAGAAACTCACACAAATATTGAATAAATATTTAGTACGTAATACACTATGTATAGTTACCCGTCTAGACTATATAAATTATAAGATCTCAAATAAAAAAAAAAACAAAACAACAAAACAATATTGATTATATGAATATCTACGTGTATCCCTGCAACCCTCTTCGCTAAAAAAGTACATTTGGTATACGTATATTTCTTTTCCTAAAATACTGTCTTCAGTGGTATATGTTTCTTCATTTAATGCTTTCAGGTGCTTGTAAACAAATATCAGCGAATTAAAACTGATAAAAGTGAAAATTATCGATACATTTCAAATGTGAAATGACGACGTGTTCATGACGTTAAGATGCCCTTATTTTAGCACAAATACAAAAATAATCATATATAAGCATAAAAAAAAAACATTTGTTTGATTCGGTCGGATATCGATTTTTAATTCACTCGTTATCATAGAAAAATATCATTAATACCATTAAAGCAGAAAGGGTCGTCGAAAGGGCATAACCAATGTTGTGACAGACAATGTTTCTCGGGTAAAATATAACAAAACCCTAACATTGATTTTATCGACGGAGATAAAATAACAGCCTAGTAGGAATGACCCTTTGTAAACAATGTACTGTATATAGCATGTAAATATTATGTTGATAATGAACACTATTATTTTTATATATTTTGATTTAACAATTTATCACTTATTGGGAACTATTACTCATTTAGAAGCTCCACAATCAACAAATTGACATCAGCTAACTAATTTCTATATGTCTCGAGTGCTATTCTATCTGTGTTTATTATGTCTGTATTGATTTCTCTATCAAGAAGTTTTATGTCCGGTTACTTTTTCACAATCTGTCAATGACAGTTACCCTTAACATGGTGGATATTTTATTTAAAAATGATTATTTCTGTAATTAATCGTATTTACGCGCCCACAAACGTGATATTAATTTTACAAATTCCAATAATTTCTCCGAATTACTTAACAAACATTAGGTCTTGAAACCAGGACACTTTCAAATTGTGCAATTATCGACAAGTTCTAGTTCATGAAATAAAACCAAGACATACACGAACAAGAAAATAAACCAAAATACATGGTTTCACTAGAAACAAGAAAGTAACATGTAAATAAAGTGTCGAATACGCGCGTGTATATCAGCATGGGTTATATTCAGACAACCATTCTAAAAAAGTGTCTTCTATTAAATAGAAAGTACTCACGACTAGACGAACACAATACATGCCGTAATTTGGCTTATCTGGCCAATCGAAACTAATTTATATTCATAAAACTTTGGAGCAAGTTGTAAATATGCTTGAATGATCTTTGGGAAAACTAACGCGCATGTGTAAAATGAAATTAAATAAACGCATACAATGCAATTTCTCGAACTTGTCATTTCGAGTCAGACGCTGGCTTGAATCTTAATCTATTCTAGGCTAAAATGCACAAACGAATAACAAGAAGGATGCATTAAATATCTAACAAACGTGAAAAAAATTCCTTTAATCAAGCGACTTTACCTAAATGTGTTTAGTCGTAGGCGGTATTCAACTTCAAAATGTCCGTTATTTAAATAATGACTAAATTAAGTAAATACAAAAGACCAAAACAGGCATTTGGTTTGACACATCGTAGATACCTTTGTTTTGAGTTACCCAATATGAATGCAATGCAAATTTGGAAAATATACAAAGGAAATCCGCTATCTTTTTGGTCTCAAACGTTTTTTCAACGAAATCTTTACTTAACTGGTTAAGCAGAGACATCAAACATCAAAGAACCACATTTGAATGATATGCGTTGCGATACCTACAATTTTGAATTGCAAACACGTTATGACATTAGTAAAGATTATCCGAATACATGCAGACCTGTTTGCTGTCAACACATGTACATGTACAATCAATATATGAAACATCTCTACATACAGAACGAATCCATGCATAACATTTATTTTGCAATGCAAGAAAGAAGGTACATACAACGACATTAAAGTGCAATAAATAACAACTAGCAGAGCAAACATAACAAAAACCAGCCGCGAAGGGAGAGATTTATAAGAAACATCTTGCACAAGAATAAGGCAGCAAATTGGCCAATCAATTTCTTTTGCCTATTTTACGCTGAATAGGTTCCAATCTTGTTTGTGTTTCACTGATTTAATTCCGCGTCCTTTAAGCAGACAATTTGCATATATATCGTGTTATAGATGGATTTTAGGAACGCCTTAATATATATTGATATTGGAAATCCATTTGACAGCCTTTGTTTTCTTCTGCGAACTGTTCCACAAAAGGCATATATTACTGAATATTTGCGATCACCGAATTATGACGCGTCCTTACATGCATTTTGCCGTCTTTCCATGCAGCCGGTCAAATCAATAGAGGCGTCTTGTAAAAGATAACCACTTCACAAACACAAATGCTTTCCCCATACAGTAACACGCACAACATAACTGCATTTGACTGGGTTATTTACATAGTTATTGCAACACAACTACGAGTATTGCCTTATATGAGGTAGGATGTCTTCACTGTAACGAACACTGTAAATATATGTATGCATATATATCATTGCGTAAATTAAGGTTCGTATATTTGAAAGTTAGCGAAATCTTAAAGCGGGACTGTACGATTTTGTCAAATATTTATGATTTTTTTTTAAATGTGTTAAAAATTAGTATACATATATTTCAATATAAATTAAAATAAAAGTTAAGAAGAACATGTGTCGAAAAATGCGAAATAAGCCAGATATTTAAATCTGAAAGCTTAAATGACTGGAAGTCAAATAAGCCAGCATATATATAATACATGTACAATGTGAATCTAAATTTAGTTTTAGTGCAGATTCGTTCATACGACACAAAGACACAATTTTGTTTCCTTACAAATACGAGTAAAAGTGTCGGCATCGGCTTTAACCAGCGCTAACTTGTCTTTGCTGCATTTTATGAAATTCGTCTTCAAAGTATAATTTTTATTGCCTATTTTGAGTCATCGTAACATAATTTATTCAATATATTAAAGCGGGACTGTACGATTTTTACATGTGTTAAATTTTAATATATTGATTAAATTATGTTACGATGACTCAAAATAGGCAATAAAAATTATACTTTGAAGACGAATTTCATAAAATGCAGCAAAGACAAGTTAGCGCTGGTTAAAGCCGATGCCGACACTTTTACTCGTATTTGTAAGGAAACAAAATTGTGTCTTTGTGTCGTATGAACGAATCTGCACTAAAACTAAATTTAGATTCACATTGTACATGTATTATATATATGCTGGCTTATTTGACTTCCAGTCATTTAAGCTTTCAGATTTAAATATCTGGCTTATTTCGTATTTTTCGACACATGTTCTTCTTAACTTTTATTTTAATTTATATTGAAATATATGTATACTAATTTTTAACACATTTAAAAAAAAATCATAAATATTTGACAAAATCGTACAGTCCCGCTTTAAAGCGATGATTATAAATCAATATAAAATGTAATACTGTAGACAGCTGGAATCGTAGCATACTGTGCCACGTCATTTATCAGTTCTGCTTTCATTTAAATTAGCTCATGTAAATGAGGTGAACTATGAATAACTTCTGAAAATATACATTTAAGAACACTTTTCGTTAGATGACATGCTCACTTGTAAAAACATTTGTTATAACACAAACTTTAACGTAAACAGAATGTTAACTTATGCATAAATGAACCAAGTGCAATATGATCTAGATAACAACGTATGCGGAAACAAAAGATATAGTGTACGTGCACACATCTATTGAAGTTTGGCGATGGAAGAAAGCTACAATACATCTTCTTCTTAATTATATAATAATTATCAAAAGCAATATCTGCTTAACACAAATGTTATTAAGAAAAACTCAGTTCCAGAGCCAGTTTTGGATGTACCACACGACCTAAGATCCTAGCGGTTCGTGTTACACCGAATCACCACTTGAGGCCGAAAACTCAATAACCATAAGAGCAATAACCTCTTTAAATGAGCTCGGATCTGCCGTAAATGTGTCTGCTTTGGGAGCGAAATGTGTTTCGACATGCAGAAAACACTCCATTAGACACAATAATGATTGATATCGTTGTCAATCGGTAATATTGTTTTATTTGTTTGTACCGCTAGCATCGGTTGTTTTGATTTTTTCCTTTACACTGCCCACACATATTGGAAATGATATGGGTTCAAAAACCTATTAATGCTGCAAAAAATGGATTTCATGGTATCTGGTTTGTAATTCTCTCCGTTCAATTTCTTTAGATTCATAAAGAACTTTGCGAGCAGCATATGCATCTCTTGTGCTGTAATATGTAGCCACTATTCCTGTTGGTTCGGCCACCTACACATTTAAACTTGCGCATGTGTACAATGAACGTAGGCACTATTAAAAAAATGTGAGCGATAAAACGAAACATATTAGTGTTTCATAAAACAAAAACAAAATTCGTAAACAAACATGCGTAACATCGATAAACTTACATTCTCGAGTTGACAGCAGGAAGTCAATATCTGCAAGACGTTTTCCTAAAGGTTCGTGAATTATATTGGTCGAACGCACGCGCTCTACTGTGAGGCTCTGTAAGGGGAATTTGCTGCGACAAATGCAGAGTCTTTCATTTTTCTTTCATGTGATTACTTTATCCTCGTTACATCATGAACTTATTTAATAAATTACGTATAAAGTATGAACATTGAACGTAGCCATGTGATATTATGACAAATTTAATAAATAATTATCGATCAACGATTTAACAATTAATTAATTAAAGATATAACTTATAAACCGTGCAAAACAAATTTTAATTTTAACAACAGTGTGGGCAAAGGACACTGTCTCCTCTTCTAAGCACCGATTTTGTTTGACAGAAGGAAAGGTGAACCCAAAGCCCACACTCGTCGCTCTGCCCCCAGTTGACTATCTTTAGGTGTGGTCGCATGTCAACATTGATGGGCGTGAATCGCTTGCAAACGCAGCAAACTTCTGCGTCGTCAATATCTGACTCGCTTTCAGAATTGTCGGTTCGGTTGATTATTAAACCGCTTTTAGATTGTTTGGGGCTTGTTTTTGGCATGTTCGTCCTGGATGATGATGTTGCCTTGCTTTGTTTTTATTGCTTCGTATATTTCGAGCGCCTCAATGTATTCATCACTGGTGAGTAGTTTCCCGCCAGGCTTCGGTTTTTGGGTTGTTGATTTTTGCTTCCCGCATTTGCATGTGCAAGGGTCTGTTGTGCTGGCAGATTCGGACTTCGCCCGCAGATACTCATCCACCGCCTCTTTGCCAGCGCGTATTGACTGCATCTTGAGCATTGGTGTTTCGTCTCGGAACGATTCACACGGCAAGAGCTTTTTCATCGGAACAGCATTTTTGTTCAGTGGATGCACTCGGCTTTCCTAAAAGCGGAAACAACGTTCCAGGGAAAGAGGGCATTAAAGTACGCCTTACATGCGATGCCTGCAATTTCGTATTTCGTGACTATCTTGCCTGGATTTGCCTTCATGAACGAAGCACATTCGCTGTAAAAAAAAAGCGCTTGAACGGTCCAACCACTCGAATAACATCGGAGTTGCAGCACATGCGATGTGTGCGCTGGCAAACAGAACAGGTGGATGTGGCGTACTCTGGCCCATTTCACCATCTCTTGGGAAGTATGTGTGCTGTGCCCGTCAAGTAATAGGAGTACTGGTTGGCTGCCATCTCCTCTATTGACGTACTTCAAAAAGTGGTTTTCGAGGTAGTCCTCGAAGGTTGCAGTGGTCGACCAACCAGATTCCGACATGGTCACAATGGCACCGGGTGTAAGTTCCTTCGACAAGTTGTCGTTGGACCTTTTTCCTGCATTTCTTATTTATGTAAATTACTTCAGAGTTTAAATATTAATAGATATATGATACATTAATGTTGTGTTTCAAAGTTAATATTCTTTTTTTTCTTCAATTAATTAAATAACATCAATGTATTGATTTACGCGACTGACTTATATTTTAAATGCATGTTTTAGTTTTATAAGTACTGTACTACAAAATTATGATTGTAATTCATTTGCTTATCATACTAGTATATGGATTAAAATTTAGTTTGCTTAGATTGTAATGAACCTTTAAACACAAAATATGGCGGCAGATGGTGTCCTGATGCGCTTGCGCACGCGATTAATGTTGTTGTTGCTGATCGTGTTGATGGGACCGCGTGCGCTTTCTCGTTGATTTGAGCGATAATGTTTTGTGGTCGATGCTCAGGAGAGATGCCAGTTTCGTCCAGATTGTATATGCAATCAGGTCTCTGCTGTAACCCGTACTCCGCGATAGCCCCTTCGAGGTTTTCAAAATATTTTTCAATATTTTCGGGAGTTGAGTGTTTGGCTCTGTTGGAATCCAACGCTGAAGGTTTCATTGTGGATATTCTACTATCCCATCTTTTCAAAAAGCCATATAGCCAACAGTTACTGAGTGGCTTGTCAGTAGCGCGTTTTCCAAGGTGGTGCGATAACTCGCCAGCCATCTGTTGCATGGCTGTGTTACTGAAGCCGTACCCCAGTCTGGCAGAGTCTTCTGCGTGTTCCACCAACCTCAGTTCCTCGTCTTCAGTGAAAACCGTTACAGTCGTGAAGTTATTTGGACCACACAGCCACTGATCCGATCACGCAATGTCTGGTATGGAATGTTGCATTGAAGAGCAACTCGACGGATGGACATTTTTTCAACTTTACTTCATTAACTGCTTTAAGCAGTATGCCAGGGGTATAGTGTTTGTATTTGCCATGATATTTTTGAAGAACTGCCTACAACATTAAAAAAAACACGCGACGTTAATTTGATATTAATCAGTTTGCGTTCAACTTACCATTTCCCCGTTACGGGCATCTACCTTACAAAAACGTCGACTTTAGTCGATATTGTTTTAGTCACGTGACCTTGACATTGTAAACAAAAGACTACAGCAGATGTAAAACCTGAATGAGCGTAATATTTAAGGTATACTGTTAATTTACTCAGTTATTTCAGTGCAAATTGATTTTATATGAATGTGTATACAGTAGGAAATACAAAATATTACCCTATTTGTCACTTTTACCGAGAGTGCAAAATCTTCCGGACATACTAGTATCGAATTCGGGCTCGTGCGACGCACGGATGTTTTCATTAATGCGGCATCAAACAATTCACGAACTAATGGAATTCACGAACCGATAGGAAAGAAGGATATAACTTCTCGACCATCTCCAATGCTTTCGAGCCAAATTTTAAACCTGTGAATGTCCGATATTGTTTTTTCTTTGTGTTTTCGTTTTTTTTTGTGCATTGACAAATTCATATGTATCCGGTTCTGCTAAATTATCTCACATTATTTTTAATGATGCTGTCTAAATCTAGTAAACGATTCGCTAGCGATTCCAAAACCCGTTCAGACGCCATTTTGTATACAAGCTCCGGTCGCCAATTACTGGACAACAGGTGCGAGATAACCGGACGTTTGCAAATAACCGATTGTGGCACAGTGTGGCAATAATCGGTTATTTGCACATTTGCACAATACCGAGATTTTCACGAGTTATTCGCGAAAAAACGGCAAATTATGTTACTAAATATACTAACATATACAATAAGTATTACGATATATTAACTTCAAACATTGTTTTTACGTGTATCTATGTAATACAATGCTTGCGCTTTACATCATGTACTTTCCACTATCACTTCCGAAAACTTGCACTAGCCTACACATTAATGATTAACATTGTCTATTTATCAATTGAAATGAGAATTTAGACTGATCAAATGATAGATATAATGACAGGTTCGTACGATTTATAGGCATACTTGAAAGCATCTTTAAAATGACGCCATGGTGAACAATTTTCATCATAAATACTAATACTCTAATATAATTTATCACAACTCAGTTAAAACGATTTGATTTTCTGCTTTCAATAAAAACAATAACAGTTATTCATGTGTGACGGGCTAAAAATACAAAAGCAATCATTAAAAAGATACTAGTTAAATAACATATTAAATTGAAAACTATAACTTATTAATATGAACTGAACATTTGTTTCGTTTTTAAAGTCTGAAAGGCCACAAGTATTTACCATTAAACAACTTGATTATTTATTTATACGAACATCATACCGTAGTAAAATTGATATTATCACTTTTCGCAAAGGAGACGCGTTTTCGTGTCTTCATCTGTAGGGTTGAATAATGTCCTATATCTGGGTAATTTGGATCCGGATCATCCATCCCGAATGTATTGAAATCTAGTGCTTAACTTTCTATGGTACCCAGCTTAATATTATCCCAACAGATGCCTTTTCATTCATGCAGGGCGATATATTTCAATTCTGTGTCGTTCAATCGATAAATCAAAAAATGATATATATATTTTTTTTATTTTTTTTTTAATTAAATGTATCGTTAATCGAGATATATTTAAAACAAGTAAACAACAAAGAAATGAAAGGCACTGTGAGCCCAAACCTCGCCCTTTTCAGATATTATTTGCGTTTGAAGTTGTTATAATTGCTGTAAAACAATAATAGGCACGTTCCAATTATGCCTAAAAGAAGCTGAATTAATAAGTCTATATGAAGGCGGTATGGCGACTTTGCAAATGTTCAGTGGAATATATTCCCGCATACTTTGACGAAAAATAAAGTACCGAAAATGATGAACAGCGCAAACTCGCACAGGTTAGTTGAGGAACGACACAGTGGTCCCCGCGCCACACATATACTTGAGTCATATCCAGTAAACCATCTTATAGTTGTATAACTTCGACACAGTTTTGGATAGTTCCTCTGTACTTTGAAAAGAGATTGCCCATATTTACATGACCCCAATGGGTTTTCAAGTTAATGGATCCGTGCCAAAGTGCTTTGGTTCAGTCTGTCTCTCTCCGTTAACAGCTCTTGTTTCCAATTACATTCTATGTGTTTGTGTTTTTATGAGCTCTTTGAACCCTTGAGACACACTCCGTTATATACAAATAAATAAATATATATACACACACACACACACATATATATATATATATATATATATATATAGATTGAACAATGTAGATTAAGAACACTATTGCTTTGTTGTGTTTAGTATACACCGTATATTGTTAAGGATCTAACTTCAAATTTGTGTGTAGTAAGAATCAGCAATACCCCAGCCTCTCACTGCATGGATTTGATTTTTTTTCTAAGGGCTTAAACTTTTATGTGAGTGGGGGGGGGTATTCCAGCTTACTTGCAATGTGTTAGTATTTCTTCCCAAACACTTGTCTTGGGTGATATTCCAACAAATATTTTATCTACTTACATAGCTTATAGCCACAGTCTGACCAACCCAGTGTCGTTGCAACAAAAGTATCAACGAAGAAATGTTTATTCGTTTACGGCTGGTATCATAATATATCCATAATTTGTAATTGAAAAATAACATCTTAGACTGAAAGTGCTCACAGCATTGTTTTCTAAAGGAATATGTAAGCGGATTTCATTAAATGACTAAACTCTTACGTTGGAATCGATTTCCTTTATTACTTTTCCCACCGTCCGTCCATTAAAAAGATCCGTAAATCAATTCATAAAAAAAGGCGTATAAATGTTTTATGCAAATTTGCAAAATCTTAACGTACGTTGAACTATATCTAATAATATTATGATTACTATTGCGCAAAAAAAAACAAATCTTATGTATTTCTGAAACGTTCTTTGTACTATTGAAAACACGATCTAGTTTTTGTTTGTTTTGTAAATCGAGAAACATTCTTCTCGGAATAACCAAATCAGTGTGAAATCATTTAAAGCGCTTCCGAATTACAATAACTCGATCTTAAAGTTCATTCTTGTCAATTAGAGGCAAATATCCCGTCGTGACTGCACCACATTTCCTGTATTTGTTCCGCGTTGTTTTCAATTTCGAAGATGAGAACCGGAAAAATAACAGGACATCCGGATCTTGTTTTGCGAGAATTTTAGGTACACGAGTGGTAAAGAAAATTAATATAATAGTTTAAAGAGCTTATTTACTTAAGTAGTACAATTTAAAATGTACGTGGTAATTGTGTTTCGCAATTGCACCACTTCCTATGTTGAAAACAAAAAGATCAACGAAATTGTTACATTCAGCGCTACTATTTAGATTGTGACTTATACTAAACATTTTGTAGTCATATCATTAAGGAGACTTGGTACAAAGTAACTTCGTTTTTGTTTGCGTTTAAAGCTAAAATGTTTCATAAATTGTGAAATGGCTTCTTACTGACTCTTTACTATGATCGCTTACGAAGTGTAAGATATTGTACTATGTATACATATTATGTTTATGCTTTTTGTAAACTACTGTACATATATATTTGTGATTATTTAGCTTTTCATGTATTTGGAGAAAATAAAGTTAAATATAGCTTCGTTTTTGTTTCCGTTCATAGCTAAAATGTTTCATAAATAGTGAAATGGCTTCTTAATGACTCTTTCCTTGTCACACAGGGTAAGAAAATAAATTTTACTGTTATTCATCGCAGAGTAAGGGGTAACAGACGATCAACCAATGAAGCATGAGAAGGTTTTCTGTTAGATGCACTATTACATAAATATTGTATTCTGTGAAGGCGTTAATACAATTTGTCAACCCGAGGAAATACTTGCCTTGATTTGCAGCTTAACTGGCATGAACTTTAGATACCTTAGCTGCGAATTGGAGCACAATGTACATTATTTTGATATTAAGTCCGACAAGTGGTGTTTTAAGACCTAGCTTAAAGTATCTTGATACAGATAAGTAAAATGTTTTAACAAGTTTTTTTTAACAACTCCTAATTTATCTAGTATTAAATTTAAACTTGTATAATTGCATTCTTTTTCAATAACCTCGTCCATTAAAGAATATTTTCTAATAGAACACATCAAACTGTTGTAGTATTTGCCCTATGCATATACACATTATAATAATATATAATGGACATTGACTATTAGAACTTGGATTATGAAATATGCGTCAAAGCCCCATAAATACTCAAAAATCAACGAACATTTCGTACAATATTTCGTAAAATAAAGTTACTCTATACAAAATCAGTGTTCCTTATAGCAATAGCCAAAATCTCAACGACAGATGTGGTCTTGTAACATGCTTAGGCCAAATAAAAAAATAGGTCCGTTTCAGGTCTCCGGGGAAAAAAACAGGGTCGGTAGGTAGGGATTATTTTTTTTGGTCTTTCGGGAACTAGAATGGAAGGCTCAGGGATCAAGCAACTGGGCAAAGTGGGCGATTATAGATAGATAAATTGGTCTATTTATCATCGGAAGCTTCGATTAAAAACCATTGCCTGAGAAAACTGCCATTTTCCAGTTACTTATGAGACTGATGATAGCAAGGGGTGTAATCCTCCTGGAAATTGTGCTTTTCGAGCATTATCAAAACATTGTTTCGACACGTAAAGCGTTTTAACAAAGTTAATATTGAAATTTAATATTGAATCCATTATAAATATAATATAAATGTTTTGTTGAATGAGAATGAGAATACAAATTGTGTAATCCAAAACACACCCTCTAGCTTTAAATAAAACGTCCACATGTATTTCCTTTGCCCCCACAAAAAGCGTGCGAAACTATGCGGCAGTGTACAGCGTCACGCCATACACATGTAAAGCGTGCGTGTAACGATTTTTCCCATTTTATTGCTTACCCGACCCTTACGCTAGCAACATATATTGCTCATGTATTTTCCTGGTAAAAAGCGCGCGAAAATTAGCGTGGGTGTATACACTGGCGAAGGCAAACTTTTTAGCGAAGTGAATGCTGTATCTTTGACGTAATGCTCTTATAGGTAGTTTATTGTTGAAACAGATAATGTACTGTGTACTGATTTACCGGAAAATCTGGTCAAGACTGGATTTAAGCTTAAGTGTTCAAATTCAAACGGAGGACTAAAGTGAATCAAATAGCTCCATTTCGGCTAATAGAAAACATGACACGACACCAGGTGAGACACTTTGTTAATTGATGTCAATTATCGCAATTAGTGTCCCCAAAACAATGTGGATTAAAGCGGGACTGTACGATTTTTACATGTGTTAAATTTTAATATATTGATTAAATTATGTTATGATGGCTCAAAATAGACAATAAAAATTATACTTTGAAGACAAATTTCATAAAATGCAGCAAAGACAAGTTAGCGCTGGTTAAAGCCGATGCCGACACTTTTACTCGTATTTGTAAGGAAACAAAATTGTGTCTTTGTGTCGTATGAACGAATCTGCACTAAAACTAAATTTAGATTCACATTGTACATG